>JAUBNQ010000013.1:6939272-6972804 GCA_032353495.1 Ctenopoma kingsleyae
ATGTGGAGTTATGTACTTAACAAAAAAAGGTGAAATAACTGAAAATATCTTTTATATTCTAGTTTCTTCAAAATAGCGTAATAGAGTAGGAAGGAAATAGGAAATAGAGTAATTAAAAGAAAGCAAAAGTAATGAAGCAGAATTGCCAACACAGCCAAAATTAGTAGAAGACAACGTCCAGTCATTGTGAAAGTCCCCACTTCTCAGCTCTGTGGTTTTTACCCAGTTTGGAAATTTGGGAGACCAGCCTTCAGATGCAGATACCTATAAAAGGCATCTGCATGTAGCTGTTCTGATATTTGAAGATATTGTTGAACTACAACAATGCTACGCAAGGTATTCTTGCTTTTTTCATTTTTTAGATGATCATTTAATTTTATATTATAGAGATTCTATTCAGGCACCTTGTTGAAAGTATTTTAGGTTTAAAGACAACTAAATGCAGCATATCTTTAAGTATCTTTAACAACTCAGTTTTCTCTGGGGAAGTTTGCATCTTTAACTTTTGGACTAACTGACCCTGTATCACCTTTCCAGGGTATTACAGAGAGCTTTGGAGCTGCTATCAGTGCCCTCAACACCTCTCAGCTAACAGATGGTGTGATTAACAGGAGCAAACGGATGATGTTGGACACCCTGGGTGTTGGGCTGTTAGGAACCAGGACAGCTGTCTTCAACAAGGCCCTCAAGTACAGCCAGGTACTGCAAAAGTTCTTTACTTTACTGTAAAATTATTTCACTGGACGCATACTACGCATACAAAAATATTTCACATGAAAACATTAATAGTGTGCAAAGCTTCTGGTATAATTATTAAGGCATGTTTACTAATTAGTATGTTGATATAATCACCTTTATGCTGTTTCTGCATTTTATCTGTTAAGTAGTATATTATTATTCTATTTAATTATATTAATATTTAATTGCACATTTATCCTGATTTGTTAATTTGTGTGATTGCAGATGTTCATGTCTGAGGAGAGGAGCAGTGTTTGGGGTAAATCAGACATCGCTCTCCCTCCTCATTTTGCTGCATTTGTCAATGGCATTGCTGTAAGTTTGTTTAAATAAAAACATCATAATTTATAAAACCATAAATATAATTCAGCTCTGGTTTGACCTCTATCACATTGTCTGCTGGCAGGTTCACTCCATGGACTTTGATGATACTTGGCACCCTGCTACTCATCCGTCAGGAGCTGTGCTGCCTGCACTGCTGGCCCTGGCAGAGAGTCTCCCCAGGCAGCCTACTGGTCTAGAACTGCTGCTGGCCTTTAATGTTGGCATTGAGGTGCAGGGGAGACTCATGAGGTTCTCTAAAGAGGCCTACAACATCCCTGAAAGGTGAAATATTTGAAAATACACTAGTTACAATTGAAATATGTGATTGTGTTTATTTTCACATATGACAAAGAAATGCAGCAAACACTCACACTTGAGAATCTAGCACTGGTGAATGTTTATTAATTAAGATTGAATACTAATTTATTAAAATAAGTCAACCATTTCAGCTCCAAGCAAACCATTATTAAGTTCAAGTAGACCTTAATGCTTTTGTACTTTTTCTTCCTTTGACACTTTCAGATTCCACCCTCCCAGTGTCGTTGGGGTGATGGGGAGTACTGCTGCCTCAGCTAAGCTCCTGGGTCTGTCCCCTTCACAGTGCAGTCATGCTCTGGCTATCGCTGCCTCCTCTGCTGGGGCTCCCTTGGCCAATGCTGCCACACAAACAAAACCTCTCCACATAGGAAATGCTGCCCGGAGGGGCCTGGAGGCCGCTCAGCTGGCTGAGATTGGACTGGAGGGAAATCCAGCCATCCTGGATATGGACTGTGGGTTTGGGGTTTACTACAAAGACTACAGTCCTTCAGCGATGGCCAATTCTGCTTCTAGTAGCTTTAAATGGATTCTGGAAGATCAGGACGTGGCCATCAAACGCATTCCTGCTCATTTGGGCATGCACTGGGTTGTGGATGCTGCTCTGGCAGTCCGTGGAAAGCTTGAAAATACATTTGGGAAATGTGACCTCAGCCAGATCCGGCACGTCACACTTCGAGTACCTCCATCCAAGTACGTTAACTGCCCCCTACCTGCCACAGAGCACCAGGCCAGGCACTCATTTCAGTTCAACGCCTGCGCCGCCCTGCTAGATAACAAAGTGACAGTGGCTTCCTTCAGCAAAGCTCAGATTAACCGGCTTGCTCTGAGGGAGCTCTTGTCTAAAGTGAAGGTGGAGACCCCCAAGGATAACCAGCCCAGCTTTGACAAGATGTACTGTGAGGTTGAGATAGAAACAAATCAGGGGCAGACTTATGCAGCCAAATGTGACACCTTTTATGGCCACTGGAGGAAGCCACTGAGTCACAGGGACCTGGTGGACAAATTTAGCACTAACGCCTCTTCTGTGCTGAGCACAGAGGGAGTGGAGGGAGTGATTGATGTGATCGGAAACATTGAAAGAGTGAGACATTGCTCAATCTTGGGTTCATATCTGAGAATGACAAGTAGCCCACATGAACAGTTATACAGCACCAGAAGTTTTTGATTATACAGCATTTGAGGAAGCTGAGATTTTGAGTGAAAGTTTGTAGTACGTTCAATATTTCCACATTGTATGTAAAGTAATTAAATAATGATAATGTAAATATTTTAAATATTTTGTTGTGTGGTATATGGGTCTGAAATAAAGTAAACAGAACTGTGAACTTCTTCATTTTAATGCATTGCTTTTGCATAATAGCATACCTGGTGTTTGATTAACATGAGACTGATCCAGTGCATCACATCAAAATCCAATAACAGATGTTTTTGTCACACACAACACATCAAAATTAAACCACATAGTGCACATTACTATACAAAGGTATATTTTGTAAGAGTATCTGGAAGTGCTTTTAATCACAGCGTTAATCTATCGCCATTCAACAATCAAGTTCTTAACATTAGCTCAGTAGGCATCTACGATACAGCTTGCTTAAAGGGCAGCCCGCCATTCTTTTCTTTTCTTTGCATCCACCATTTTCTGAGTTTCAATTAAATCAAGCAAGTTTCAGCACATTCTGCACCATCGATCCAATTCCGTCAAATATCTCGTGGATCGGCGCATTGCACATGAAGGCGCAGGTGGTGACCAGTTTATTCTTCTCGTCCACGTGGCTCTCGCCGACGCTCTTGCTCACGTGTTTGCAGCCCAGCTGGTTGATGGCCGCTGCAGTGTCAGTGGTGTCAGGGTATCTAGAAAAGAGACACCAAACTGCATTCACATATCTCCACATTTAATTTTGAGTACAAAAACTAAAAGTCAAAACTACCAACATTTAAGACAGCTCGTAATTACACTAGAAAACATGTCAGGTGTGCTTAAACAACTTAGACTCACTTGTCATCCTTCTCCACGCCAACGGTGACCTCACACCCAGGAAACACCTTGGCAGCCAAGACAGGTGAGATGCAGCAAAGGCCGATGGGTTTGCCGTCGCCGTGGAACGCCTGCAACGCAGCCTTAACCTCATCATTAACAGAGCAGTCCTTCCCCTGCACGGCCCACGTACAGAGGTTCTTTGCTGCCCCAAAACCACCTACACAACAATGACAATTTGGAATTAACTTATATAGTAAGTACCCAGACAGAAGGTGATGAAGCAGGTTTAGATAAATAATCTTTTTCAGTATATTTAGAGTGACTGTCTAACAACAAAAGAAAGTGGGGCAGGTAAAGAGACAGACTATTGTATTTTTATAGCCAAACCTGGGAAAATAACAGCATCATGATCTTTTACACTGAGTTTGGACAGATCTTGAATGTTTCCACGGGCCAGCCTGGCACTCTCCACCAACACGTTCCTCCTCTCCTGAGAGGGTTCACCTTTCAGGTGATCCACCACATGCATCTGGTCAGTGTTGGGAGCAAACATGTTTACCTGTAGTTGAGATAATGCAAAAGGTGAGGGTCTAGGACCTATAGGACACAATTTATTTTATTATGTTTAGTCTAAAGTGTAAGAAAAGGGTGAAAGACGTCCATCACTAGCCAGACGTGACATGCTCAAATAGTTTTTGTCTGATCAACAGTGTGAAGCCTAAAAATATTTTTAAATGTTATTTCAGCTTTATTTTGGTAAACATGTAAATTACAACCCACATTCACTGGGTTTGTAAAAATGTTCAAGGCTGCCAAATATTAATGCTGTGGATCTAAAAAAAAACATCCTCGCTTCCTTGTTTATTTTAGCAACTGGGACTGAAACCGGATCAGATTATCAGAAAATGTTACATCCATGTTCGTGCCAAAAACACAAGCTAAGATAGTCTTCATCTCCAAAAGCATCAGGAATATTTGTTACAAATGAATTCATGAATAAAGGTAAACCCAGCCTGGTTTCACAGACTCATGAGATTCCTTCCTAATGTATTAAGAAAGTATAAAGACTATAATAAACAGTAGTAAATTCCCTACTTGACAGAGTTAAATCCACAGTCCTTGTTCTGTGGAAAATGTATTCAAATGTGTATCTAAAAACATTTTGAGGTTTTTGCAGTTTGGGTTAATACAAATATAGTGGTCACCTTCCAAAATTCAAGTCTAAGTAAAGTAACCAGTATTTCCCTGCTGAGTTGCAGCAGAAGGATATTGACAAAAAGAGGAAATGCTGTACCTGAAATTCTCCTAATGTGACTAATTTGGAATGTCAACACTTTATTTTGTCTTCAGATAAACTTCTTAATACTTTTTTGTACTGATGGAGGACTGTAGATTTTGTACAAACTTAGATAGGGAATGTCTTTTTAATGTGTCTCTGAAAAGCATGGATTATTGAGAGAAATAGTAATAATATCCTTTAGACTAATGAGAGCTCACATTAGGGTTCCACTGAATCAGACCTTTCTGTCTGTGTCAGCTGTCCTGCAGCTTAACAACTATAAAGGTCAGGCCTATGTGACCAGACCCCAAAACCTGCAGCACGAGTAAAACTACAAAACTACACAGCATGTTGCATTATATCAAGCTACTCATAAAGTGTCTGCTGAAAAACTTTTTCCCAGACTTCCTCGCACACACACAAAACTGCAGTCAACATACAGTAACACCGGATCAGATCTAAGCTGCAAACTTACACTCGCACCTCCTCTGCTCAGGTGAACCAAAACAGCGGAGGCCTCGTGGATCTCACTGCCGTCATAGACCCCGCAGCCCGCCAACACCACAGCCACGCGTTTGCCCATCGGTGTGGAGAAATAAATCTTATTCACGCTCTGGATTGTCCTGGGTGTCAGCAGGTTACGTCCACAGTGCTGCAGCAGGGAGAGCATGGCGGAGGGTGTACTTCTTCTTCTAATGCTCTAAACAGCACTTGCGTGTTTTCAGGCTTCTGTGTGCTTTAGCGCCATCTGGCGTTTAAAGCTGATAACTGCGACGTCCCCCACACGACGTCCAAAACAACTCGAGCAGACTTTATTATTTTAAATGTGCACGTTTTGTCTTAAAATACATACAATTAGCAGAAAAAGCTTTAAAATGTAATGTTTTGTAATTACATTGACCATAATGTAATTAAAGCATCAATAAATAATAGGAAAATGTTAGTATACACATTTATATAGAGAATAACTAAGTTACCCAGGCAGTATAAAAATTAATGTTTATAACCACTATAACAGTTGAATAAGTTGGAACTGATTTTCAAAAATAATTAATACAGATTCATTCATTTCAAATATTTATTAAATAATTATTTAAATATGTATTTAACTGCTTATTTAATCATGTTTTCATTTTATTTACAGTTTAGTTAGTCTTTAAATTTCAAAAAACCAAACAAATACACTAATAATGCATGTAGATGAACACAATAAATTAAATAATTAAATGATTAATTAAATTAAATCATTTTCAAAATGTTATTCTTTCATGTTTCCACATTTATTACTTCTAGTTATGCACGTATTCATTCATTTTCTTCACTTTCCCGTGTTTTCTGTTTCTTGTCACGTGATCGTGTCAACAACAAAACCATGTGACCAGTAACCAGGAAGTCAGCGTACAGGAAGAATCATGTGAGGGCTGTTTTCATAACTAAGTTGTGTTTTTGAGACAGAAGCATGTGTCACGTAGAGTTTGTTGTCTTTTTAAACCTGCTCCTGTTTGTTCATGTTGTTGCTCAGTTCAGGAATGATGGACGGCAGCAGTGGCCTGTTCCCTACAGGTACGAAACATTTTTACCTGTCTGTGCTGATTCTGCTCGTTCAGTCATGTGACGGCGAGAAAATGAACTGTCGGAAAGTTTGCTGCAAAAGATGTAACCTTCAACTTCTGGTTGACGGGTTCCTAAAATACGAAGTTTATTTAATACTATGTCCTCGTCAGAAATCCAGTTATTAATTAACTTTAACGGATATGTTCATCATTTCCACTTGATTTAGTTAACTTGAACTGCTGAAGCCTCTCATTAGCTTTAGATATATTTAATTGTTACTGTGTTATTCACATAGTCCTATTCTTTTGTATTGTACTATTTTGTGTTACTGGTATTCTTCTTATGTTGCTGTGTGTATTACAGATGAATTTCCCCCTTGGGGTTCATTCAAGTGTTATCTTATCTTATCTTATTATGATTTCTAATACAGCCAGAAGACTGAATTTAACAGAAATTATCTCCAAGTAAAAGGGATTATACTCAAAGGAAATTGTTGTCCAAATATGAAAAAGGAAAAATACGCAAAAAGTTACTACAGTAGGGTTACTGAATTAACATGTACAAGGAATATAGTTTCTCTCTGTGAATATGTACTACTTTCTTAGTTTCTTATATATTATCTACACATTTTTGTAGTTTCGACAGTGGCTCAGACAAAAAAAGACGAAGAAAAGATTTTATAGTGGTATAAAACTATCTTCAGGGCCTTTCTTATGTCATCAACAGACGGTTTGATCATCGTCCTGCTGTGGACTCTTACTGCGAAGCTCTCTACCCATTCTGCCCCACTGGAGACCGGGACGGACAAATTCCCTACATGAGAGACACTGACATAATCTCAGTGTATCGACTACAAACACCTGTGTGGGAATTCAAGTATGGAGATTTGCTGGGCAAGTTTGTAAGTATTAATTATGAGTAGAACATTTTTAACTTTCTGTTTACTGATAAATAAGTGGTGTAGAAAAATGTTTTTGGTTATTTATACAAGTATTATAATTTAATTGGTAGGTTAAAATCAACACACTTTTTTGTGAGATAAAATGTTTTAAAAATCCAAAAATAATTGGACAAAATATTTAGATTTAGTCTCCATGTGATTAATAGCCATCATTACAGAAGATATTGTGTTATTTAAAATACAGTTTCTGTACTGTGTTCCTATTATAGGTGAAACATCTCACATCAGATGTGCGATTAAATGTGACTGTTAATAGAAGTGCAGCTGTGCCATTTTATTCATAGAAGCGCAGCTGTACACACAGTCAGTGTAACATTCCTGTTTTGTTCACAGCATATCATGCATGATGCCATTGGCTTCAGCAGTTCAGAGACAGGGGCCAACTACACCATGGAGTGGTATGAGCTGTTTCAGCTGGGTAACTGCACCTTTCCTCACCTCAGACCTGAGGTGTTTGCACCTTTCTGGTGCAACCAGGGAGCTGCCTGTTTCTTTGAAGGCATCGACGACTTACACTGGTCACAGAATGGCACCTTGGAGAAAATAGGAGAAATAACTGGTAAAACTGTGTTATCATTGTGTGCATCTTTGCTCACAGAGACCGTTAGGAAATAGGAAGAAAAATGTCAGAATAGTTCCTAACAATTATGTGCTCTTATTTAAGTAATATGAGATAAAAACCCAGATTTAAGAAATGACAGCTTTTTTTAACAAGTAAACTGTATTTCGGTGAACTGTTTTAAAGATTTGTCTTGTCTAGTAACAAAAAGAGCAGGGTAGACAAGTCAGAATCAGATTTCAAAATATCTCCTTGTCAGAAATCCAGTTCTTAATTAGCTTTAATGGTTAGGATTGTAGTTTTCACATCTATCTTAAAACAACACTCAGGTGCCCGTACCATTAATAAAACAGTTTAATCATCACTCAAAAGATGCTTCCAATGTAAGTGATGAGGACAAAATTCCACTATTACCTTTATTGCAGTGGCTTTAGGACAATAATCTGTCCACATTAAATATGAACAGGACGAAATGTTACAGCAAGCAAAATGTTTTTTCAGCATTCAAATGGGAACATGACTGTTGTTTTAAGACTGTTTTGTGAATCTGTCCTTTAATCCCAAAGAATTACTTTACGGTAGATGTTATACGTTCGTTGAACTACATCTTGTGAATGTCAGACACGACAAGACTAAAGACAGAAAGCTTACTAATATTATGCTTTTGAAGAATAGTATTGTATCTGAAGATATTTATACCCTGTAAGTGATTTTTTTTTTTTACTCCTTTCTACTCGACTTCCTTTCTTTCACCAGGGAGCCAGTTCAATGACTTGGCCAAGTGGGTCCAGGATGACAACAAGACAGGAATCTACTATGAGACATGGACAGTTCTCTCGGACCCCGGCCCTAACGCCACAGTTTGGTTCGAGTCGTACGACTGCTCCCAGTTCGTCCACCGCACATACAGGAAGTTAAAAGAACTTGGAGCCAAACTATCCAGCCGATCACAAACCAACTACACAAAGATCTACCTGTACAGTGGAGAGCCCACATACCTCGGCAACGACAGCGCCATATTTGGACAGCCGGCTCTGAAAAACCTGGCACTGGACATCCGCAGTTTTTACCACACATTCAGGCCACACCAGTCGTTTATAGACTTTGCCATCAGTCTGTTGGAGGCTTATAAAAAGGTTGTGTTGGACAAGAGTTTCTACTTATACTACAACTTTGAGTACTGGCATCTGCCAATGAAACCTCCTTATGTGCATATTACATACGAAGAGGTGCCTTTGCCTTAATTGAGGGATGTTAAGTGGTTATCAATAAGCCAAATACAGTATATTAGCAATAATTTAAAAAAGCTAATTTGGGAAGTTCAAACGAGCCGATGTTTGTCATATTTGATGCATGAAGTGAACTGCTTCCTTTACATCCATGTTTGTCATCTTGAATTTTCCTCTTGCCTTTGTTGGTGCGCTGCTGCATTTGATTTCACTTTTTAAGCCAACTCTGATAAGTTATGTGGAAACAGTCACTAAATGGACTCCTTTACATTTTCAGTCAACTGTGTAATTTATTTTATCAGGGATCTGATCAGAGTCTGTATTGGTTAAATGTCTACAAGTATGTGTGTGTGGTGTGTTTTTACACTTTAAAATGTTAGGAATAACTATTGTAAATCTGATTAATATAGTGTCTGTCAGTCATCACATTAGTCTGGAGCTGTTTTGAATGCAAATGTATATATTAACTACTGAGGTTCATCTTTATACCTGTTAAATGTTGCTTCTTCTTTTCTTTCTTTCTTTCTTTTTTTTTTTTTACAAATTTCTATGTTCTTTGGTTTTTTTTGGAAAAGTGAGCTTACCATGTGCACTGACACAATAACGGCTGCAGAAACTACATTCACCAATTTTTATTTCTGGTATAAGATCAAGACAGATGACCAGTAAAGCAAATTAGACAAAGCATTTGCCATACAGAAGCAAAACTAAAAGACAGCACGGTCAACACCAGTTTGCTCCTACTAAAACTTACTCTCTGAACAAATTAGGTTAAAATAAACAAAATTACAGAAAAGAGGTGTATTTATGATAAAAGATAAAATGTTTTTCTCATCTTGATCTGTATTTATGTGCAACTCATTTTTCTCATCCAGCTGAAATTTAAAAAGAAAATTGAGACAAAAGGAAAACCAGTACAGTATTAACACAGCCTTCATTTTACATCTGCTGCCACGTCCACTGTTTGATGCACTGCACAGATTATTCTGATGACAAATAATTAAATGTTGCTGTATGGTTGAAATGCTAATGTACATGAGCACAGATAATCAGCACACGTATCTACTTCAGTGATCAGAGATACAAACCTTAAGTTTGTTCAATCAAACAATACTAACAAGCATCCACACTCTATGCATGCAAGTGTCTCAGTTTTTTTAACTGTATGGCTACATGAAATGTCTAACACAACTTAAAAGGAATGAAGTCTGTCAGAAAAAGTAATCAAAGATCTGGGTTTTTACAAAGATCCTAATGACATCCAGAGTTGTCCAGAAGTCTGTCAACTACAGACAATGTTATGAAAATTTGTTTTGACAAATTATTTTTAAAAAGAATAATGCATCTGCAAATAACATAAGTTTGTACTTTTGTGTCTTCTATCCACTTGTAAAAATGCTTAAAATTAATCTGATTTAAAGGTGTTTTGGTCTTTTTCGTGCCATTGTTCTGGTAGACAATCTTTTACACAATTAAAAACAAAAACGATGGCATTCTGCAGCAGTAATTGCAGGGTTATATTCACTGAATGGAGTGTGGTGGTTATTATAAAAATCTCTCCAGAGACTTGAGTATGATTAAAATTTAGTAGCAGTAGACTTTTGGACCACCTGTATGCAACATACCTATGGTGACAGACTGATAAAAACTAATCTTGCCACTGGTCTGTTTGCAGGTTACAATGATTGCTTCTTCTGTAGAACTGAAAAACAAACATTAATTACAAAACCATTATCCATATCAATAAATTACACAGCTTATGTTCTCTAGTGACTATGGTATGAAAAAGATCCATCTAGTAAAGGATGACTCGTACTCTGGTTTTAGAAAAGACACAAGCTGTTAAGGAAACTTCAAACCCTGACAGAGGGTGAAATAAAGAAATGGGTACATTTCTATTCATAATAATCAAACACACAGCGTTTTATATACAGATGCATTTGACTTCCTTCTTAAAGGAAAAAAAAGTCTGTTTCACTCATCTGACTTGCCAAATCTCTTTTCGACTGAAATAAATGGATGTTTGGGACACGAGCACTAGTGAAATCTGCAAAAACTTTGTTTGTAATGAAAAGATGAATACTGACCCCTCTCCCGCATGTATGACGTGATAACGCGATACAGGTTGAATGTGGGCTTACAGGAGTGCAGATATTCACAACACAGAGAGGTTTAGAGCTTGAACAGGCAAATAGCAGAAGATACAAATGAAACCTATAAAGCAAATATATTCATTTAAAAGCACCTGAGAGACACAAAGGGTTAGTTTTGCATTCCCAGTGTGGTTAATAAACTATTAGCTGCAGAGACTAGTCTACTGTTGAATACGTACAAAGCAATTACACATCTGAGTAAGATGGTTGGACTCACTAAAGCCTACCTTCAAATTCAGACTGTTTGATTGTTTGTTAGTCAGTAATTATTTGTTTATTACTCAGATACGCTGCTCTTGGCATCTGTCTTATCAGAAGCCCAGTACAGCATAAATAATTAGCATTAAAATCTGGGTGCAACTAAGAAAAAATTGAGCATTATAAAGCTCACTTTCTTGCTTTCAATAGGGTAGAAAGACTTAGTTTGTCCTGACTATTGTTTGGTATTCACATAAGGTGCTTAGGAAATCTATGACTGTACAGAAGTCTTCTTAACAAAAGAAAATTATTTTGTTAGCCTTCAAGTGAAGCACTGACTTGAAGAAAATAAAAATCCATGACATTAATCAGCACTGTACACCTTCACATCACAAATATCAAGACCTATGTACACATTTGTTTCTTTCCTGGCCAATTTCTAAGCAATTGATTTTTAAACAATCGTGTTTTCTTCTCTGATGTATGATAACCAAAATGACATTAGTACTACTGTTGTGTTTAAACTCGTCTAAAATGAGGTGAGGGACCAGGACACTCTTCTGCAAAATTAAGTGGACAACACATCTAGCAGTCCAGACCTAGTATGGACGAACTGGGGAACCCCCAACTGGTTAAGACAGTGCAGCGCTGCTATCTCAGACTGGATTTAAATCAGCCTAGTGGTAGTGTAACAACATGCACCTGTGCACCTAACTGTCCCACATTACTCCACAAAGTTAAAAAAAGAAACATTAAAACACATATGCAAATACTCGCACGCTGACGTCTTATCATAACCAAAATACAATGTTCAAATAACCCTTTTTGCAGTTATAAAAACATTGTTTTTTTTGTCTAATATTTCCACTTCTGACTGTGCCAAATACACGAAGAAGCCATCCTACTGAGCTTTGTCTCCAGATGAGACAAAGCAGGAATCAACAGACCATTTTGAAGCCAACAAGCAGAGATTTTGTGGTGTTTGGATTACTTGATAATGCTATGGCAGTCCTGTGCCACATTGGCATTTACCACATTTATGCGCTCCATCTTGGTACCACACATTCCACTACAGCTGCGCCACTAAAGGCTTTTCAATGCAAACATGGAGGTCTTGAACGTTCTACACCACAAACTTTACGTACTAAACCCCGTCTCTGTCTTTACTTTACCAAGTCGGCATCATATCTGGGAACCAGACTCGGCCCAGGTGCTTAGAAACCTCCCAGTGAATTTCATCCAGGGAGTATTTGTGATCAGGAATCAGCACTTCCTCCATGATAGACAGCTGGGAAAGCCTGCGACCACACATCTTGACAAACTCCACAAACGCACTGCAAGAAACTTCACATTCGCCCAGGCCGATGGCTGACAGCTGGGTGCAATGCTTTGCGATGCGGATCAGCTCCTCATCCAGAGGACGCAGGCCATTGGCGCACACCACCAGCTCCACCAGACGGGGGCAGTGGAGACCAACACGGCCCAAGACCTCCTTGCTGACTGAGCGGCCAAAGTAGAGGTGCGTGACAGGGATTTCCTCATTAAAGAAAGGGCCAAACTCATCCTCATAGAGGAAGAAATACATAACCAGGTTGAATTTGGGCGAGTGCCGCACCATGGCGTCCCAACTGCTCTTCTTGATGGTGTGGAAGTGTTGGCCAGGGTTTTCGCTCACCACATCGATGCGCAAGTGTTCCAGGTGGACGTGTTTCTCTGAGGAGAGGGCCAGCAGGAGTTCATCACTCAGGAGGTGGTAGTTCAGCGCAAGCTCTCTCAGCCCATGACACTGGTCTGCCACACACAGGATCCCTAAGATATGGAGAGAAATCATCATAAAATCCAGTTGCTATGTCCTAAAACTGAAAAACAATTACTCCCAAGCACAAAAACTATATAGGCCACTATAGGTTGCATTACCAGTCATTACCATAGCTAAAAATTAAACACAGTTCCAGGAAATGTAAAACGGAGAAACAAGAAAACCACACAACTGTGCATTCATACTATGCTACATCACGATGTCTGTCCACCACATAAAATGAGAACATTGTTTGAGAGCGGACAATAATGTCTTAAACAGTCACAGAATGAATAACGCAGCGATGTGACTTAAAATGGTGTGAATTAGCACTGGCAAAGCTAGAAAATACTGGTTTAAATAATTAAACAACCACTGAAAAAACGATAAAGCTGCTTCCCACATTCATAAGCACTGGTTGTGCTCTCTCACAGTACCTGCAGGAGAGACGTGAGGACAGCTGCTCATCTTCAGCAGTTTCAGGGTATCACTGTTGTTGGCTACCAGCACCTTCAGAGATGGATCATCAACTGGTGTGTCATCAATTTTTAGCGAAGACAGTGATTTGGAGTTGACAAACACCACAGTCAGAGCTGAGATAAAATGAGACTGTGGAAGGACAAAGACAACACAGCATTTAAAGGCTGACAGCTCATTCTCAAAGTGGAGCCTCAGCTTTTGGTGGCTAAAAATGACACAATGGTTGCTGGATTCAATATTTTAGATTATGAATGGCAGTGACTGACACATACTTTGCATATAAAATATTTATTTTGGAAATTTGGAAAAGGGGCAAACAAGTTAAACAAGGTTTTTTTTTAGAATGTAGTGTTTTAGGTATAAGCACAGCTGCAGCTCTGGTCTGTTGTGTTTGAGGCTTTAAGGGACAGTACACAGTGTATCCACACCCAAATTTCAGCCTTTGTATGTGCACATAACACACTTTGCCTCCTTAGATTTGACAGTTGCTGTCTGCTATCTCCTGTAATCTCTGTTTCTGTTTATGTATAAATTATGAGTATTTTCTATATTTTTCAGTTACACAGGATTCAACAATAAAAAGTCCTGGGGGCACAGAGTTTCTGCAGGTTTATGTTGCCCTCAAGACCAGTATGATGCATGTTCTTTTCTCTCTTCTCTTTCCACTCATCCCAATCGGTCGAGGCAGATGACCGCCCACCCTGAGCCTGGTTCTACTAGAGATTTCTTCCATTAAAGGGAGTTTTTCCTCTCCACTGTTGCCAAGTACTGCTCAAGTGGGACTGTTGGGTTTTCCACATTATTCTGTATATACTTATATTCTGTAAGATCTTAAACCTTACCCTGTAAAGTGCCTTGAGATGACTATTGTTGTGATTTGGTGCTATATAAATAAAATTGAATTGAATATCATAAATACTGCAATCTGGTGACCATAGTGCTACAACCACTGTAATTTCAAGTTATTAAAATGACAGCGTATCTTAAATCATACACTAACTCACACATAACTGACAGCTTCTCAGATCACCAGTTTAAAGTTCAATAGTTCACAGAAAGATCTCAGTATGCATTACAAGAGACAAAATAACATTTGCCCTACATTCTACAGAGGCTGTCGACGCAATTACACATTTGTCCTTGGTGCTGTGTGACATCAGACACTGTTTTTCAGCCACATCCCAAGATAAGATGGGAATGCAAAATTATAACATGCTTAGTCATCATGTTGATACCATTGTGGAAGTTGAACTACTACAATAATTATTTTTCACTACATATGTTAAAAACAACATACAATGTAGGCCAAGACCCCTTGTGTTTATGTTAGTTTTACCTTTGGGACCTCCATGAAACTAGGCCTAGCCGTAGAGATGAGCCCCAGTGTCTTCAGTGAGCAATTCACCAACTGTGAAAGAATGTCACACGCTGCTTCTGCAGACTCTGTGCTACTGTCCACCTGGCAAATACAAACAAAGGATGTCAATATTTCCAAACCAGGTAGTGCAAATGAATTGTAAACATGAAATCTCAGATTTAAGATGCATAATTCGACAGACATGACCTTTACCTTGAAGCTGACATACTGCAGGTGGTTAGAGTGCCTCTTTATGATTTGCTTGATGAGGTCTGGATGTGTCGCTTTCAGGTAAGAGCTAGCTGGCTGGTTGAGTTCAAACTCAAAGCACCTCCACAGCTCAGGCATGTGAAATGCCTGGTTCCACCCACGGCACACCTGAGAGGCATAAGCCCGGTCCAGAAGTGGGAGGTACTGGAAAATGTGGAGCAGAAGCTCCTGAGGCAGCCGTGCCCAGTTGAAGTCTGGTGGCCAACTAGCCACCGCTGCCTCTGAGGCCTGAGTCTTCTGCTTCCGAACCTTCTTGCAAACCTCTGGTGGACTCTTACTGGAGGAGCTGTTACTGCCCTCCTCAGCTCCTTTCACCCGCTTCATCCTGAAACATGGATAAAACAGTTTGTTGTAATGCAGCAAGGCACATTACTGACTCATTAAACTACACAGTATGTGACATCGAGTCAAGTTCATTTTCCCTCTTGGTGTGGTTCATTTTGTCCAGCGTAAACAAAGTAATTGCACTTGGGTGTGGACCAAAACAAACGCACCAAGGCCCCAAAAAAAGGGGTGGTCTCAGTCAGAAACATGTAGCAAACTATGATGCGGTCCTCCTGGTTAGAAAGCATACCAATCCAAAGCAGAACCAAAAGCTATGAATTGCATGACTTGAGAGCATTGGATTATACGTAGACTTAATTCATTTCGTTTGTATGCCCAAAAACATGCTGCAGGATGAAACGCGGACAAACAAGTCGTGAGAAGGGGCACTGCCTCACAGACATCTGGTCAGATGATAGTGCAAGTGATAAACCTGGGGGACGACTAACCAGCGTTAACATGTTTTGTGTAATTGTCTCTTCCATGTCACAGAAACATGTAGTAGTCTACAATACAGGACCTTCACAAGACAATTATGCAGAGTTTGAAGTGACCGGGTATTAAACAGGTTTGTAAAAACAATTTTTTCCCTGTTGACTGAATTGCTGACAATGTTTTGAATTAATTGCTTAGCCTATGAAACAAACAAAAAAAATCTGCTCAGCAGATCCGAACATGACATCCTCAAATGTCTTAAGTGTTGTTTAATTTGTGTGACCAAATGTCTAAAAACATTTAGTTTTCACTGGCACACTGTTATATGCTAAAAAAAGGAGGACATTTGCTAATTTGTGTGACTAAAATGAGAAAATATCTGGCACCGTTTCACTATTTTTGGGGGGTGGTGGAGTGTATTATTAAGATGTGTTTCTAATGCTTTGGCTATCCCTTTGCATGAGAGGACCGTAACATTCACCTTCATTAGCAACAGATGTAGCTTATAAAGTGGCTAGAGAGTGTATGTTATAGCAAAAGGTGGCTAATTTTCAACATTTTTCCTTACTACATATTTCCATGTGTGTTCTGCCTGTTCATCACCCATGTTGTCTTCGCTATTAACCACCAAATGAGATATATTTAAACTTAAAAACCGTACTATATAAATACACGGTTGCCGTACTTACTTTTAACAAGTATTCTATTGTTTTCGTTAAAATACAACTGTTAGATCACAGTAACGTTATATATCTGCTAACAGCAGAAGAAACGTGATTGTTATGATATGACGCTGAGCTCGGACGCCATACTTAGAAGTTAATCTATTCGCGTACGATAGGTAAGACATTTAAGTCTGTACGACATAACTGGCTGGGTAATTTGAACCAGTGCTCAAGTTAAAGTTAAGCAGCAATGATTTACATTTCTCACTTATAAATGTCCAACGCGATGAATGAACGTATTCGTTAGCTTATCAGTTAGCTAAATTAAATGCTAGCTACTTAGCAAACTAGCGCTAGAAATTAGCCTGCAAATGTTGCTTTGCCTACATAATATTCAACAATTCATTAGCAGTGACTGACAAGACCATATCATACGGAGAGAGTTCAACTAGGGCCAGGCAGCTCAGCGACCCGTCCTACCTTGTTGTTTACACACAGCTAGCTTAGTAGCTGTTAGAAGGAAAATCCGACAATCTGACGCTTCAGCCCGGGCCCACGCTGCGAAAGTTCATTTGTACCAAGCAAATAATGCGCATCGGAACACGACAACCGAGCAGTCCGACGATACTGAAGAGATAAACGGTGATTTCAGTGAAGGAATAGCCTGAGCGTGGCACCTCGGCTCGGTTGACCTAATTCCTTCGCGGGAGTTACGGCCCCCCTAGACCTGAAATGGCGAAGTGTTGTTGTGACAGCAGCGAAGCATCATGGGTAATGTAAGACGAAATGGCTGTTGGCAAAGATCGTCTGTGCTTTTTAAGATGACTCACTCCTACTTTTATATGAAAGGCTATTAGTGAACAAATCCCCGGAATGGTCCAGAACAAAATTAGTCTGTTAGTTGCTTTCTTTTTTCAAATCTGCAAAAACTGCACAATGCCAAATTGTATGTAACAAAAATATTGTGTTCACTGTCTCTACTGTGTATTCTGTAGCTTATTATGATAACTAATATCCTTATTGTGTATTTTTCCTGTTTCTCTCCTTCTGTATCGATAGTTATAATCTTTGTTGTTGCTTTACCCACTTTCAACTATGACGCCTGTAACCTAAGTGAAACTGAAAGAATGAGATGTAAAGCATAAATATGAATCTGTAGCCAAGCCTCAGAGCAAGTATTACAAATTGTAATTACCGTGTTTATACTGCATTCCCCATTAGTTCACATACACATAAATAATCACAAGTAACATAAGCAAGAAAAAGCACAGTCTGAACACCCTGGATGATTACAGGCAGACTGACATGTAATGTAGCCCTCACACAGGTAATGCAGGCCATCAATAGGGCCAGTTTCACATGGTTTTGCCATTCAGCAAGACGCAAATGAAGCTAAATTAATAATTTTGCCGTTTAACCCCATGAAATAAGGCAAAGTAATACATAATTTTAATTTTCTTGGTCTTTGCTGTTTTGAGTTTCTGCCTTTTATTTAGCTATTGACAGAAATTACGTACACATAAACCATATAAGATTTAACTAGATTTGGCCAAGATAGGTAATTTAATAAAACCATCACTGATGAGAAAAATGACACAACACAGTTTGCTACAGAGAACCTGGTTTATTACCATTCAACTCCACCCACCACAGATATTACAGAGCAGATTCACAAGTATTAAGCTTTTTTTTTATATAACAGCAGCTGATGTTTTCCACACTCTGTTCCTCTGACCCCAGCCCCACTGCCTCCTACTATGGAAAAGCATTACAGGTGCACAATTTTATTTGGTGTAAAGACTGGCCCCCTCAAATCATTCAGCTGTAATCAGTCTCACTTTGAGGTTTTGCTTTGTTTTTTTGTATTACCATAGGATTTGGTACTTTTTTAAACAGAACTGCAAATAGAATTTACATCCATCATCATTCACTGCAGGTGCCAGTCTCCTTCTCATTTCCAGACGACAGAAGAGATCTGACATTTAGACGAGGGGGAAAGTTACGACTGTCTACTGTATAAAAATGTACAGTGGATTTATTGACATACATTCCATAGGTTAAACAGCTGCAAAATAGGAGGCACACCCAGTATTGCACTTCATTAAAAGTTCTGGCTCAAAACATAACCCAGAATATCAAACAAAACTGAAGTGAAGAGTAGCAATTTAGGAATACAGCTATTTTGAATAGTATCATTATATACAAGATAAGATAAATCGTACACTATTTTCCTCCCAAACATAATACTCTTAACAGTCTTATCCACCAACTCATCTTTTTATTTGTCCGTCAACCCATGATGCACTTGACAGTGGAGAATACTGTACAAGATTACGAAAAAAGTTTACATATAACAATTTTTTAAATTTATAGTTAGGAAGCTGGAAATACGGCCTGTTCCTTTTTTTAAAACCCACGCTGATCCACAGTTGCATTTAAGCAAATTTACTTCATATTCAATGTTTAATCTGGTATTGATACACTTCAGTGATCAGGAGGTGTGCAACGTCTATAGAAGCCGAGGGAGTACAACGGCCGCATGCAAACACGTCACGAGTTATTTTCTTTTTTTTTCTTCTTTTTTTAAAATTCTATAGTTCTTTTTTCATTCAGGTCACTCTGAATCCACTGCTTGCACGGCTCACACAGCTTGCACAGCCACAGTTCGCAGCAGATCCCAGATACTGATGTTGGTAGAGGAGCAGACCTGAGGACTCTTGGAAACCTGGTCCAGTGTCCAGGAGACTTGGCAACGCAAGAGCCAAGCTTCACGGCTGAGCTTCAGCAGCAGCCAGAGATCACAGTAGACAAACCTGTTTTCAGTAAAAGTCTCGTTTAGAAAGTGTGGGCGTTCCGACACACGCCACAGCCCAGGGCGAACTCCTCGCCTGTTGGTGGGTGAACCACATGCAATGGGCACTCAGTTCCCTCCAGCTGCTTGCCTTTGGGCCCTGTGACAAAAAGGACAAGTATTACATCTCAATTTGATTGGATTATTTTTTTCAATCTGGTGTTTGCAACCAATCACTATAAAAACAGTGAGGTAAATATACAGTTTTCTGAATCAATATTCTGTACATCGTAAAATTGTGGTGTTATCTCTGCAAAATGTAATACCCAGTATATATATATATATATATATATATATATATATTACAATTCTACTCTTGTCAAACATTTGTTTTTTTGATGATCACAGAAACATAAAGGTGTCCTCCAAAACTCCCTCTTCGTATAGGCTATGCACATTTTAAGCAATCAGGCCTGATGATTTTGATTTAAATCACTTAATCAAGTGCATGTTGTTTTTGAAAATTTAACATCTTCCAGACAAATATATTCAATATAATATTCCTAAGCACCTGCAGGACAATGCGGTAGTTCCTCTTTGGGGACACTGGTCATCCTCTGGAAATCATCATGGCAGGCGTTGCAGAAGTGTGTTGTGCCAAAGCAAAAGAAAACTGCCACTGAGCAGCAGTACCGACATTTATACTCAAGGAAGTCTGTGCCATGCTTGGAGCACATCTGGTGAAAGAATACACAAGGTGCCAGGGATGGAATTATATTTTTGTGTAATAAGTACAGATAAACATTTAAAAGCAACATTGCACATTTTGGTATAGACATAGTCAATTTCTTGCTAACAAGACAAGGAGATTAACACTAATCTGATTTCTGAAATCTGGTTTTCTGACAATCTCACATTGACAATAAGACTTAAACGAGTTAGTGGTATGAGCAAGAAACTGTCTAGCATGTAACCACAACTAGACATTTATAAACTTCAGAAAAACATGTAGGTATACTGTTTATATTGGGATAGAGTCAGGATAACTGCTTCTCAGTGCCTCTGGTCTTTATGCTAACTAGGCTAACAGCACGCTAGCCAGCATTACAGACTTGAGTTGTATCAATCTTCTCATATACCACTTTGCAAGAAGGAAAATTAGCGGATTTAAATGTTACTAACTATTCCTTTAAAGTAGGTATAGGATAGACAGGACCCCCACAGGTAACCCTTTACCCACCTGAGCCCTGGAGACATCTGAGCATGCTCCACAGATCAGCTCACTGGGGTCATAGTCATCTCCTTGGCCTGCCTCTGCATCACAGCGAGCCTCTCCCCCAAAGTAGGCCTGAAAAAAAATCATTACAATCATTAATTCTATATCAATAAAAATTTAATTATTCTTTTTATGCAAGTGTAGATACGATACCTTCTTGCACTTGTAGCAAACATAATATGCGTATCTGTTCATGGCAAAGCCTGCAGGGTCATTGTGGAAGCGTGCTCCCGGTGTAGTTATTGCCTCACTCTTGTGCAGACCCTCATACTCCAGCCGCATCAGAGCCTTTCTCCTCACATCCTCATAGAGCTCTTTGATAGGATCGAGCAGGTCCTTGATGACAGAGTGATTGATTTTGTTCTGGAGGGAAACACAAATCAGCACACTTCTATGTGTGTTAGGTAGGATTTTTGTGTGTCACTGAATGTGTCAATGGCATTTCACAAGATGACTGCATAAAGCCGTCACAGTCTGCAAGAGAAAGCTTCACATTTCCAGCAAAGCATTTTGGCAAATTGAGCTTAATCAACTTCACAGTGGGACGGAAACTGTTTTCAGCCTCGTCGTTGCTGGGTTAATCTATCTATCTTGAGTCAGAAAGCATCAGGTAACATCTTACCTTGCAAATGGGACACAACATGAACCCAAACGTGATCCGGGGCCCAAGCCAACGATTTTCAAGAACACGACGAGTGCACTGAAGGTGGAACACATGAGTGCAGTCGAGCTGGGTACAGATCACAGAGTTACACAAATTATATAAAATTTAAAGCCACTAAGTTAAATTGTTACACCCGCTGAAAAAGAACATATATTTAGAGCTACCTGTACAGCGGGAGCAGCAGAGAGGGCCTCTGTGAAGCAGATCATACACATGTCATCTGCATCCTGTTTCAAACAGCCAGTGTTCTTGTCGCAACCATGCAGACAAGGGAGACAGGTCTCTTCATTCTTAACTCCTCCACAAGGGTGTCCACAAGGATGAGTCTTGCTACAGGCCAATTTAGCGTACTCCTACATACAACATGAGAGAAACTGGTGAGGTGTAGTACTACAAAACAAGTTACACTTTCCTGTACACTCTGCTTTTATGTTTAACTCTACTAAGTCAGCTGCCAACTCATATATTAGTTGTTCACTCACTGTAATACGCAGTTAAGAAAGTTAAAGAGGGAAACGTCAGTTAAGTTTAGTTAAGTGTTACAAATATTCTTTTTCCTTATCTGTATTTTGAATTAGGTCTGTTTTAGGAAAATTGGCTGCGGTTATATTTTTACCTTGATAAGTATAAGTGTCTGATTATGTTTTTTTTGTTTGTTTGTTTGTTTGTTTTTACAAATTTACAATTAGTATATTCCATAAAACAAACAAAAAAAATGTTTCTAATTCTCTTTCCAAACCAAAAGTATCTAGGTGATCGCAGTTCTTCATACTGCTCAGACTTAGCAGAAATGGGAAGATATCTATGTAAGTGGTGCAGTTTCTCATTCATAGTCAAGTACCTGGCAGTCCGGATCTGAACAAACGCTGCCCACTGCAGACAGCTCTGTGCCATTTCTTGTACCACAGAACCTGCAGGCATCTGAGCTGCTCGAAGCTGGTTTACCTACAAAACATTACCATTTGTCAGACAAGGCTTAGGTTGTGTTATAGGAAGAATAATACTTATAATATTTCTGGAGATACAAATGTTTGAATTATTACTGTATAATGTGAGCATGTCTTTCAATGATGGCTTTGCAATACGAACTACAGTCATACATCGGTGTGCTCTGTTCTATGTTGCTCTATGTTACACTACCTGTGTGCTCTCTGAACTCCACCATAGCCTTCATAGTCTTTGAGTCAGCCAGAGCCATGAGCCAGAATAGCTTGGTCCTGCCACATCCCTCATGCAGATCCACCTTTATGGCCTCCTCTTCCTCCTTGAATACCTGAAAAGAGCAGCGAAGATACGATTTAACACCAGCTCAGTGTACTCCAAATTCCTGTCATAAATTGTTGTTTCATATTATTCAGATTTAGGTAAACAACTGAAACTAACCTGTCTCTGGTGAGAGCGTGTGCGTCTGTGCAGGTGGAGGAAACGATCACAGTCAGTGCAGAGATTTCCACAAATGTTACACAGGATGATGGCTGCCGTCTCGCCATCATCATGGTTGTCACACATGGGCTATGAACAGAGGAAGGTGAAGTCAATATTAACCATTTAATGATCTCTCAATTACTGTCATGGAGTGTAGTTAATAGTCCTTCATATAATTCTCACCATCTGCTTCTGCTGTCCATCTTTGCCCATCCAGCGACCAGAGGACAGTCTGTCAACATGGTCCTGGTCCAGCACACACAGTGACGCTAAGGCCAGCCACAGCTATGAGACAGTATAGGAAATTAACTATTATTACCTATATTCTCCATTTTAAATTTGCTGACTATGATAAATCTGAGTCTGTACCCTTGTGGTTGCGATGCAGCGCACAGGTGACCGATGCTCCTCCTCCATTTTGGTCAGCGCTATGATGGTTTCAGCTATTGCATTTTTGGTGACTCTGGACCAAGCATCTGAAAGGTGGCCCTAAAAACAGTACATGACTGTGTTAGAGGTAGTTCACTCAGTGCCACAGAGCTCACTAAATGCAATATTAAATATAGTGATACATTAAAGGCGCAGTTAAAAAGGAGGGATCTATAAAAACATGAGGAACGTACAGCTGCCATGTCTTTAACCAGCTTTATGATGATCTCCGCAATCTGAGGAGGAGTGGAGCCTTTCATCCACCAGTGGCTCTCCCCCCGGCGAATGTAGCTGAGTATAACAGGAAAGGATAACATGCATTAACAACAACAGTTTTCCATTTGTGGTACAACTCTCATAAATTACATCTTGTTGAGCATCACCATAGGCCAAGAAGAAAATAACACACCTGGAGTTGAAGATCATGGGCAGTGTCACAGTGGTGACCCCTTTTCCAGCAGCCATGCCGGCTGTCCCAGAGATGGTGGTGCCT
The DNA here is from genome assembly GCA_032353495.1 of Ctenopoma kingsleyae. Classification (NCBI taxonomy): domain Eukaryota; kingdom Metazoa; phylum Chordata; class Actinopteri; order Anabantiformes; family Anabantidae; genus Ctenopoma; species Ctenopoma kingsleyae. Next base: position 6,962,974 of record JAUBNQ010000013.1, read on the forward strand.
TTGGCTTTCAGCTGCACAGTGAGGGCTTTTGCGATGCAGCCCAAGAACATGTCGAGGATGCACAGTTTATTCCAGTCACCCTTCTCTGTGGAGTGGATGATGTCACTGATGTCTGCTGGTGGCAGAGCCTTCACCCCAATGATGCTGGCGAGTCGCACAGGTGTCACCTCTGGAAGGACCCGTCTAAGGAGTGATGTTACCTAAGGTGAAGAATATAAAAATAAAATAAACAAGAACTTAAATATAGTGTCACAAGGTATTTACCTAAACATATACCAACACATATATTTTAAGCCATTTTCAGCCTCTATCTCTGGCCTGTAAGAAGGAACGTGTCTAGCAAAGACAACATAATCACATTGCCACTGCTTGTTCATGGAGTTCCACTGACTGGCAATTGGTGGTGATAACATGCCAAGAAACAGAAAAAAAGGTGAAGAGAAGAGGATTGCCCGTTATTAAACATGGGTGTAAAGAATCCAGTTTCAAAATACTTGGGAAAAAAAAACAACTTTGCAATTGTTCTATGAAGAAGGAAATGTACTCAGTAAACATACATTTGTCTTTTTACTAGAAAACTCTACTGGCTACATTTCAACACTAAACTACACAAACATCTAGTTGTGGGTGTGTGTGCCCACCTGTCTCTGTACTCGTGGGGAAGCTGTGTGCAACAGAGAAAACAGGTCTTGCAAAAGAGTTAGCTGTTGAGCAAGGTACTGGCGGCCCACGTTAGAGCCGCTCAGAGCCAGGACCATTGACAGGAGCTCAAAGCAGTAGGCATCTGAGGAGGCGTCATCATCACTGGGCTGTGAGTTGGCATTCTCCTTGCTGGAAATGGCATGCTCCCATTCCTCTCTCACACGTGTGGCCTCCATACGGATGGCCTGGACAATGTGCGCACACACCTGAAAATGAACACACTTGTTAGGTTAAAGGCCGCAGATGATTACACGCATCCTGTTTACTGGCAGGAGGAACATAATATTTACCTGTTTCTGCAGGTTGGTCAGTTTGCTTCTGCTGAAAATGATGCCAACCATGTGCTCTTTAAGGTCTGCGTCAGATGGTACCTATGCACAAAAATACAAAAAACATTAGGTCAAATGTAACTAAATATAAAAGTCAGTTAAACTATCGGAATGCAAACCTTGTCTTCTCCCTCTGGTGATGAAAGCAGGTTTTTCTCCTCCTGTTCTGGGGTTGGCTCTGCATCTCCACTGATTAGTTTTCCAAAGACCTAAATGTGATATAAACATAAAGTGATATTAGTTATACCTTTTCAAGCCACCTAATATCTAATATGTGCTACATGTAAAGATTTCAAACAGAAAGTATGGTCCTATTATAGAAAAACAAGGCATATTGATGAAGCGGATAAGACAGACCTGTGAGGTGATGAGGCGGAAAACTCTCAGAGTCTCGGCCTCACAGTTCTTCTGCTGAGCCATGCTGGCTGAGATCTGTCCTGGAATCTTGATGCTGTCGCCCTCTTTCCAACCAAGGACTTTCACTTGACGCACCCTTAGGGTGTTTTCAGGACCTTTCAATTCCACCTTGATCACATGATGGTCCCCTCCAGGAAGCTCACTTGTCACCCATCCCATGTGACGTGAGTCGAGGTCAACCTGGGATGAAAAGGCATGTGAGTGCTCATACAGCCCTGCCACATGTAGATGTAAATGTCTAACCACAGCGCACATTATAAAAACAACATACATGTGTGTATTATGTTTGTTGAAAATGGCTTTGATACAAGTGAATCAGATTTGGCCACTTTAACACCTTAGGTCTTGTGTATTTAGACTCTAGATAGATTCTTTTTATCACTAATTATTATTATTAACATTAATTAAAGTAAAAATCTTAAAATGGATATTATATCACCACCTTCTCAACAAAACTGACCATACCTGTTTGATTCTGCAGAGGTCCTCTATTGCTTTTCCACACAGGAACGTCACTGCTGTGACTTTGTTCTGTAGAGGATAAAATAAATTTACTGAAATCCTTGAGAAAACACATCTAAATACATTATCATCATCAATTCCACTATGTTCCTCATTTTATATGCATTTACACAGTATGCTATAACAAGCACTTCCCAGGCATGTCAGTGTCTCATTTGCTGTTGCCCACTTACCCCAATGTCTCTGGAGTTGTCCACATGAACAGACACGTTGGAGGCATTAATGCCTTTCACACAGCTGATGGTGATGCTCTTGGTTTTGTTCTTGTCCTCATCTCCAGATTCCCAGAAGGTCTCTGTGGAGCCATCAGTTAGGCTGCCAATCATGGCGGGACGACTGGACGTCTTGATGTCCACTACACTGGTCAGGTCCTTCAGACAGGTCACCAGGCAGAGATCCTATTACCATGCACAGAGTCGTCAGGTCAACGCATGACAATCCATTAACAATAAAACCTTTTGCACTGGCTCAACATATTATATGTTGAGCAACAGAAGACATACGATATCTAAGTAAGTTAAAGCTATTTTCTTACCTGGCTCATTGCTTCGTAGCCTGACTGCACACTGATGTTGAAGCTCTCCTCGCTGTCCCCGTCATCCGACTTAGACAGGATGTTGTTGATGTGATGAAAAACGTTGCTCTGATGGAGAAACTGGTGGTCTGATTGCTTGAACTTGAGACTCCAGCACCTTAAAGACAGAGTCAGGACCGTGAGGCTTACAATGCTAGGAATTGTACACAACACTCAGACAGGGGAAAAAAGAGGTAGTGAAAGGAGGTACTGTTAGCAATTTATTACATTATCTTCAAGAGAATGTACCTAAGTGCCATCTGCTGGAGTGAGCTGCCACCAGGAAGTGACATCATAAGATCAGAGATTGTCTGAAGGAGGCGGTGGAAGGTGTGAGGGAGTGGATGAGCTGCCTCCCCTGCGATAACAATGTCTGACAGAGGGTGTTCACAAACGCCAAGGTCTCTTTCCTGCAAGGTGCAGTGTGGCAATGTCCAGAATTAGAAGATGCAACAACAATACGAAAGTAAAGCTGCATGTGGTTTGAGTAATCATCACCTGTTCCACAATTTCCTTGTTTCCCTTATTCTCATCATCTTCCTCATCCTCAGGTTCGAACGGTGATGGAGTGAGAGATGCTACAAAATGCCAAAGGATGTCGTGCAAAGAGGTTGTCTGGATCACATTGCACAGTAGCCAGTTGAATGCCTGACAGAGACATCAAGAGTAAATCATACTAATTAGTGTTATTATTATACAGAGACAACACTGAGTCAAATTACAATATAACAACTCATTTATTATGCAAATTTGATTAACTCACTATATCCGGCCAGCTAACTGCCTATAACCCAGAGTTGCTGGGGTATAATAAGCTATAATTAAAGCATGACTGAGCTCTGAGATTGAAAAAGATATTGCAGCGCAGACAGCTGTACCTCCATGGCAAACACCCTGCAAGCAGACTTCCTCAGTGCATGCTTCATGGCCACCTCCAGGCCCTCCAGATCATGGTGCTGGATAACGAAAGCCAGGACAGGCCACTGGAAGTTCCTCTCCCCCTTACTGAGGGAACCATGCGCTGAAATCAGCCGGGAGAGCTCTGGAGACGGGTGCCTCAAGAGAGAAGAACCCACCTCTGAATGGGGGAAAGAGTAGGTTGATGTTAAAGATGATGCTGTAACTCAGTTATCTCCAAGTATGACTAATACTTTCTTATAGGATTACGGTATTACCTGCATCACCACTGTGGACCCTGCGTCGTGGCACAGCTTTGACCCGTGCTGGAGAAGGTGAGTGTTGCTTGTCATACTCGGAGGCTACGACTGAATAAGACCTCTGAAACACCGTACGCTTAGCTGTTTCACTGTCTGTGATTGGACTGGTCTCGAGACTAAAAGAGAGCCCATAAAGACAAATACAGAAAACGACTGTTTAACCTCGAATTAAAACACACACAAACATTTGCTGATAAAACTGTGTGTTCATTTTCAACAGTTATTTATGGTGGAACATAGATGAATGGATGTAAGATAATTTCGGGGGGTAGCATGTTTGCTAGCAGCTGTTGCAGAGATGAAAATGGAGCTTTAGCTTCACAGAAAAAAAACATTCAGACTTGAGACTTGGGACAGCGGGAAGTTTCAGGGGTCGCCAACACCAACAAATGTTATATTGGGGGTCGTGACTCAGAAAGGTTGAGAACCACTGATTTAGTTTATAAACAGCAGAAGGTTGTTCCATAAGAAAATCTTAAAGCAGTAACAGCAATTAAATTGTTTTGTACAGTAGCAAGACTAGTAACAGAAGGTATAAATACTTACCTGGGAGGCATTGATTTCATGTTACTCTCTGGCTCCTCAAACACATTGGGGCAGGCATCAGGGGTGACAGAAATGTAGGGAGCAGGAACAGATGTAGAACGCAAATACCTCATCTCATCTTGGAACAGGTTATCATCTTGATAGGCCCCAAAGTTCTCCGTGTGTTGCCTGGGGAACGAGGAGAGAATGACAGTCACAAATAACTTATATAAAGTTTTCTTATATATAAAAAGTAACCAATTATTAACTTAGCTATTAGCTACCTAGCTAATGTCTGCAGGTAGAGACAGCCCATTTTGTTGGGGAGTTCTTCCGACACTCCTTCCTTGAGACTGGGAAGCAGCTGGGAATGCAGGGGTCGGGGAGGGTGGTGGCAGAGCATGCTGGGTTCGGCAGCACTGCTGAGGGACAGCAGAAACAAAGCATTTGCCCGAATCACCTGGTGGGCCTCCATAGTGGGCAGTGCCCTTGGGGTCTTTACTTGCAGAGGTTTCTTCCTTGACTGCTTTACCTGGCAACAAACAGGCAAATTGGTTCAAACAATCACAGAAATTCCTGTGGTGAAGATAAAAAGACTATGTTTCCCTTCCTTGCACATTTTGCAGCAGTGACTTACCTTTTCCCTGGCAGCAGTTTGTTTCTCTCTGAGGTATTTTTCCCGACAGCGATCACAGACCAGGTACCAGGTGCTGCCTCCAATGCCTCCATCTCCACAGTTTCCAGCCCATCCACCACAGAAGTGTCCAATACTGTTGTAGCCCTGGCCTCCAGCATAGCGTCCACAGCCTGCCATGGATGAGTGTTTAGAGCAATGAACACAACTAAACTGACATTTAAACTGTTTAAATGACTAGTCTACTCATATCTAGCAGAAAACTCTTACCAAGACTGGTTGAATTCTTACCTGGGTGAGCCTGTCTCATGTGGTAGGTGACAGGGTAAGGGTGAGATTCTCCACACAGCTCACAAATAGTGTCTTTTTCTGGTCCACCCATGGCAAGCTGTGCCATTTCTCCAAACAGATTCCCTCTTGGACGCACCTCTGCCTTGTCCCTTTTCTTCTTCTCCTTCTTTGCCTTTTTACTGTCTTTCTCATGTTCCTTCTTTTTCAGGATTGCACTAGAACCCGGACTGGGGAAGATCATGTTCTGAGTTGCTGCCTTGATGGTGGCCATTGATATGTCCTCCCAGAACGCAACCAAATGCTGTAATGTTAATGGTAAAATTGACTTTGCCCTCATAGAGGGATGAGAGGTCATCTCATAGGAAACAGAGTCTTTCCCGTCCTCACACTTCTCTGGCAGTGGAGGTTCCTTCAGCATGGACAGTACCTTGTTTTTGTTGATGCTTCCCATTTTGGAGATGTCAGGGCCATGCGGAGCAATATTAAACATGTTAAGTGCAGAGGAAATCTCTAAAGAGTGGCGGTTCTTTAACTTACTTTCCTTTTCCTCAGCACCCTGTCCTCCCAGGGAGCTGCGGATCGGTGCATGCTCTTTGGTTAAGTCTGGGTTGAACTTCAGGAAGGAGGAGCAGGCCATGGCATCATGGACAATACCTTCATGCCAAAGAAATGCTGCAAAGACTGCTCGTGCACATTCAGCCACAGAGGGTGACATGGCTTGCTTGGCAGGTTCTGTGATCCTTGATGTACTTTCACCTTTAAACAGAGGCCCAGATTTGTCCTTTTTAGGGCGCGTGTGTCGACTGGAGGTTTTGCGGCTGACTTTAGGTGAAGAGCGACTCTCTGATTCTTCTTTGACAGGGGCTTTTCCAATGCTAAAGTGAACCTTACATGAGCCCTCTTCAGTGTTATGGACCTCCACATTCTCATCATTGGCATCCTCATTCGAGAGGAGAGCACTAGAGGTGCAAACCTCCACTACTTCGCTGTGGAGGTTCTCCTGGGTTACATGTGGAGAAGGAACACGGTTTTCTGCATTACTGATAACACCTTTTTCTAAATCTTTAGCAGACGGTTTGGGGGATGTAGATCTGCCTCTAAGTGGCTCTGTAAGTGGAACCTTCTTCTTTCTCAGCGTGTCTGGGTCCAGAGTGTATGAATCTGATTTGGATCTCTCTCTGGGAGGGTCCAGTCTGGCTTTAGAAGATGGACTGACTTTAGGTGGGAGGTTCTTGTCATGGTGAGTTGAAGAGGAGTGCTGGGGGGAGGATGTGCTGGAAGGACTAGACCTGCCTGATGAGGGTGTATGGCCTTTTTGTTTGGGAGAAGAGGAGCGAGAGCCAGGGTTTGGAGACTCAGCCCGAAGTCCTGATGTTCTACCATCTGCCTTTAGAGCCTGCAGAGTGTTGTGATTGGGCGAGTGTGATCGGCTGTGAGAGTCAGACCTCAATTTGCCTGTGTCCGACCGCAGGATGAGGGCTTCGCTGGCTGACAGTCCAGCCTCACTTGTCTTGATCCTGCTTTGTTCAGCTGAGCGACTTCCCCGGCTCTCTTGTTTGGGCGAACGATTCTCCTGACGGTGCTTGGACGCTGGGGACATTGGCCGTGCACCAGACATCAGGTTCCCTCGATCACCTAAATATCAGTAATTCAAACACAGTTACACTGCAGAACAGGGCATCATCAGCACTTATAATTTAACAATTTACTACTTCTCTAGTTACAACATTCAACATCTGAGAGGAAATTAAAATTAAATGTTAAATAGATATGGTAAAATGAAATGAAAGGCAGAAAGACAGACAGCTAAAGCTCCTGCAAAGTTTATAGCAAATGGCATGATGTGTTTTTAGTAACAAAATGACATGACTTCACTTCAAGAGCTGGGTTTTTCCCACAACTTTATCTGTCATTACTGAACAGCCTCTGATATGGATGAGGATAGCAAATGGAACAAGGAGGAGCTGATGAATGATGGATTCCAGCCCAGCTTTGGAACCTCTCCTACTAAAATTGAATCTAACCTTTGTGCTAACCAGAAATAAATGCTTTAGCCATTAGTCCATGAATCTAAAATTTCTGATCAGATGTCCAGGTCCTATTCTACCTTTTTACATTTAAAAAATTTTAAACGATGAACCAGCTACCTTCAGTTTTTACTCGTTTGTAATATTGTAAATAACTGTGTTGTGTCCTAAATTAAGGGCATCACTCTGAATGGCAGTAAGATGCCCAAAATGACACCACAGAGCAGAGAGCAGTTTCTTGAATTCCTACCCACCGGTCTGTTCACTCTGAAGAAGGCATGCATGCTGTGATTACCCACCCTTTTGCCTTAGAGCGAGAGATGAGAGAGCAGTGCCATGCCCAGCCACGGACACACTGCTTTTGTGCACACGCTCACGAGAAGCAAGGCTGCGTGATGAACCATCTACAGCTGAAAACAGTGAAGTAGGTAAAGAAACAAGGCATGGAATGCAAGGAGGCCAGCACAGAGAGAAAGAAAGAAAGCACAAAGAGGCAATGGGGTGAAGTCAACAAGGTGAAATAGAAAGAGGCAAAAGGACACAATATTAAATTGACAGAAAGACAAGTAGAGAAACTGATAGAGATGAAAAGAGTGACATTAACAGAAGAGGAAAATAGAAATTAGAGAGCCCTGGAGGTATCAAGGAGGAAAAATAAGATTGCACCATTTAGTGATTTGTGCTCTCGATTTAATATCAGATTATGTATTTTCCCTCCTCCCTTCTTGTAGAGGGCAGCAAACACAGTAGCACATTCAGTCAACCAGAAGTCTGAAGAAGACAAGAAACAGTAATTTCTCAAGTAAAATCCCAAAGCTATGTTTTTATCCATAAATACTGAGGGTAGAACGGTTAAAGTAAAAAAATGTTCTGTGCATGCCAAACCTGTTTTGTTCACTAGTCAGTTTGGGGTGTGTATATGTGATGACGACGATGATTTGTTGAGTGTAGCTGTCAGTCTTAAAAATGGCAAGTAGACAAGACAAAGCACAGATGTATGATCCACCAGCATCATTTTAGTCTGCCTTATGGGAGCATTATGGATTTAGTGTTATCTATGACAATGATAAAAAAAAGTGGTGGCAACTGTGTTTAAGTACTGAAGCACTAAAGCACTGAGGGTGTTTGCAGCAAAAGATATGCAGCCCTTTGCAGTCATGGAAGACATGGGATTCTTAGCATACGATTAAAGTACTTCAGCCACATTATAATATGCCCTGATGCAGAACTTTTAGACAAAAAGCTGTTAACTTTTTTGCCAAATGAATTTAAAGCATACTGAAATTGTCAATACCTTCTCCCTGTTTTACCAAAAATATACCAAATCACACCAAAAGCTGTGACTGTAAGACCTTGATATGAACAGAACATTAAATTGTGTGACCTGTTCTACCCCAAATGAACATCTTCAGTTTTACAGTGAATAGTTATCCTATAAAATAAGTGTAAATCATATATAAATACAATGTTGTATTTCATAGATAGACTAAGGATTATCCACAAATTCCCAAACTGATCTTTAGAGAGTCTGAAGGGTACTAATGACATGTTACATGTATGTGGTAAAGAGCACGATTTTCTTTTCCTCCTTGACATCTTCTGGCTCCAAGAGAGCCAGCTAAAAAATGACCACAGATAGAGATAAAACAGCAATACAGACGAAAAGACAGAGAGAGAAAGAAAGCTATGCAGACTGAAAATGTCAGATGTTTTCAATCCTGTTGTACGGTAATTTCATTGGGACTTTCAAATCTTTACTTATGTCAAATTTTGTGTAAACTAAACTTTGTTGCAATGAAGCTCAGGGCTGGTTGAGGAAGAAAATGGAGCAAGGTGTTAATAGATAGAAGGGTAGAAGGGGATAGAAGATGCTGAAAAAGATGAGGGGAAATGGCAGACTAAACAGAAGAAGCATAAAAATAAGCAGCTCAGCCTATTACTTCAGCATATGGCAAAATATCGACTTTACCAAGACCTTTAGTCTAGTATTAAAAGTTTGAAATCTTGTTTTCAAAAACAAGTAAAAATATCTGTAAATGCATATTTCTCACAATGTCACTTGATTTGTTTTTGAGAAACAAGATTAAAACATTTAATAATGACACGATGGCTTGTTAAGGATATTTCTGCACTGTAGAACGTAACTGCACCGTTATGTGCCACACATTACTCCTGCCCTCCCCAGAAAATACATAAAATAAAATGAATAGAGAATCACAGAAGTTCTGTAAACAAACAGCTGGGAGGAAAAGGAGCAACACTTGTGCAAGCAAGCGCTGTCAGAAAGCAGGACAGACTTACTCAGAAGCTGTGGTTGTGGCTGAGACAGTTGGGAGGGGGATTGTCCAAACACAAATGGGCTGTGGACAAGGGAAGAGGAGGAGGGAGGTTGGGCGGCTTGCTCAAATATGGAGGAGGAGGGAGCTGCTGAGAGGAAAGGCCCAGACTGAATGGAATTCAGTATGGCACTCAACCGGTCACCTGCAAACATGGAGACAGAGGAAGTGGGAAAAACTACAGCTTATACTAGGGTTTGATGTTCCCAAAGGGGTGGTGGGAGGTCAATATTTACTGTTCATTTTGTATCAGTCAG
>JAUBNQ010000013.1:6972904-6989373 GCA_032353495.1 Ctenopoma kingsleyae
ATTAGGAGAAACATTTCAAATATGATTTTATAGTGTTAAAAAATATCCCCCCAGAACAAACGGCTCATACCATTTTGCAAATTTATTGGGGGAAAAGATTTATTGCGGGAGGGGCAGATACGGGCCTTTTCCCATGGATTAATTTGAAGAATCAGTCTCTGAAGAAAGCCTGTATGACCTCATCAGAAGACCCAAAGATGTGCAGGGAGAAAATGGGCCATTCTCCATATGATGAACTGTGACAACGAGCTGACACTGCATCAGACATTATTCACAACCCTTCTCTACATATCAAAGAAGTCTTCTAGCCTCTTGGTACAACTAGTATTTAGTGACTAGTTTAACTGTCCACCAACCAGAAATACAATAAAGTTACTATGTAGATTTTCATATAAAGTCTAAGAAGTAGGTTTCTGCAGAGACCATTCGAAGACTGGAGTTTATGTCAACTGTTGGAGCCAGAATTTAAAAGGCTGCCAGGGTGATGCCAAGATGGGGAAAACAACCTCCATGGCTGAGTATTGAAACCTAAAAGACCTGCTAATAAGGTTCTTCTCCAACTTAAGCTGAAGGAACTTTTCACAGGTAAAACATCAAACTAGCTAGTCTGAAGGTGGTGCACTGATGATGCTGGGTTACAGTATGGTGACTACTTCAGACATGTGGCTAGTAATTCAACCTGACCTAGACCTGCAAAGGCCTGCAGACTCCTGAGGGCTTGTCCAAACGTTCAACATGCTAGGAAAACGTGCTGGCACACACACTTTTCCACTCAACACTCAAACAACTTGTATCTGAAAAGGACTACAAGTCACCTGTCTTTCATGTCCATCGTATATCAGCAAAAATAACACTGAACCAAGTCATCTAAATACTCACATTATCATAACGCAACAACAACAAAAAAGAAGATCCAGCAATTGTTTCACAGCATGTTCGGTTTTCTGGAGTAAATTCAGAATCTTTCTCTGGGCCTGTGACAGACCTACACGGATTTCCATTTTGTGTGGTCAGATTTACAGTATAAAGTCTTACAAAACACGTAGCTAAGGGTAAACAGTATGAATATTTGAAGTTTCATTTGGCTTTTATCCAGACACTCAGAACAACAAATGTAAGTTGGGCCTTTATTCACTGGAACGGCTAGCTTCGACAGACAGAGAGATGCATTACGTGCATAATCATGGTTCTCTGATGAGCATAATGAAGTGTCTCAACAGATTATCCTCCTTTTTTTTTTAAAAGTGGGGAAGAGGAAAGTTGTTTGAAAGGAGACCGACTCAGCATCAGCACAATTTTCAGGCAGAAAGACAGACGTTTGGCGCTAGTCTATCTTTAATAGTGTGAAAAAAACTGATGAGTTCATTCAGATGATGAAAAAATAAACAGATGATGTATTGGGATTGGGAAAGGGTTGAAAAAAGACAAATTCAGGGCCAATTCTCTTGAGCCATTCCACAGTATCCCACTAAACGAAGCCCATAGTAGTCCAAATGAACAGACACACACTGACTGGCCAATGCACACAGACCTATGCCTGACATTGCAAAGATGTTAGGCATGAAACACAGACAGCAGACACAATAAAAAGCATGCATAAATAAAGAGACATGATAGATCAGTAACTGATGACACCTGAGTTAAATGGGACTGACCCAAACATCTGAACACTGAGTATCCTACTTAATGTAATTAAAGTGAGGCAATGTATCAAACAATTTGTGAGAAATCTGAGCCAAAAGTATGGGGAGAAATCAGACAGGATAAAGAAGGGAATAATCAAAAGCAGCGAGCAGAGTTGAGTTAGAGGTGAGGTAAACATTGGTAATGCAAAAACTTCACTTCAAATCTTAGATTAAAGTTTGTGGACTCAAAAACCTCAAACATAAATGAGCAGAGTCAAAGAATGTGAAGGGTAAAACCAAAATGATTAGGCAGATTGGGGACATGTTTGCAAAAAGGTCTCTTAAAACCTAGAGTACTTGACCTCACCTTTGTTGTTGGAGATGCCATAGTCAAAGCCCTGTGCCCCATTTGAAGTCGTGGCTCTGTTGAAGGCCTGCACAGAAAAAGGGCTGGGTGGCGGTGTCTGGGTCCCATGCTCAAGCAATGCTTGTTCTAGAAGACAAAATTAGATCATGTTATGTTTTAATATATAACATTTTAGACAGCTGGGATAGGCTCCAGCACCCAACGCGACACTTATGAGGACAAGCGGTTAGGAAAATGGATGGATGGATATAACACTTTCAAGATGTCTCTGTTGAGTTTAAATCTAGATCATAAGCAGAGTTAGACAGTGAGGTGAAGCTTACCTTCATCGTGTCGAAGGTACTGGTTTCCTCCACGGTCTCTGGCCAATGACCAAGCCTCTCCTTCATCACTCTCACAGAACTCCACTACACTGTTCTTATCCAGCTGTACCCAGGTCCCCTCTGAGTTGACCACCTGATACACAAACAACACTTTTTATCCATAATCACATACTCCCCTACATAATCTTTCTGGCCCTCACCTATTAAAAACCAGGTACAACCATTTTCCATATCATCCATGCTGTTACTGCACAGACAAAACCATTACACAAATTCCACTATGGTATATCACCAACATGCAAAATTCACAGCGGTAGATCACATGATATTGATTTTGTGTATCAGCAGGCACTGCAGAAGAAACCTTGCACTAAGAAAGGGGTAAATGTAGGAGGATGTTTTTTCTCAACTTTCTGAAATATAGTCATTTAGGAAAAACACACACAGACAAAAGAATTAGTATGTGCAGGCTGCACCTCTCAAATCCAGACAGGGCATTCCAGTATAGTCTCAGAGAGGAAACTATTGAACAGCATGACACACCACAGCAGCCAATGACAGGTCATTTCCAAACGAGAAGAGGCTCCACTCATCACCAGGCCAAAGATCATTTATACAGTTCAAAGTAAATTGACAGATTAGTTAGAAGTGCAAGAAAGGTAGAGTTGGATAGAGAGTGACTCCAGCATTCTGTCATAGCACTTTCACTGAGAATTCTCTGGGTGGCCGATGAAGACACGCTGAAACTGCAATGGTTTTACACACGAACTAAATTAGTAAGTCAGGAAAAATGTGAAAATGTTGCAGCCACAGAGTTGTTAAGGTCTCAACATGTGGAAAGATAAAAGAACACACACCCACACCCAGAAACACCTGATGTATTTCCCTTAGAAAGAGAGATTGCAATCTTTACACTCAAAATCAATTTGGGACAAAGAGGGCACTCTAATTTCTGAGAATTAAGGCCACAATCTATTAACTGCAGCTATCTAAACAGACTGATATATTCAACACCAGCCACAAAAAATACAGTGCATTATTTGGGGTGAGTGCGTACCTCGCCTATGGCCTTGACCTTGTTGCCAAGAACTAACATTCCAATGGGGATACCCCTAAGGTTTGGGCAGCTTCTGATGTTGTGACCAGAGGGGCCGGTCTTCACTACCTTATAAAGCCCGGGGCCGCCGCCCTGCCCTGCCCTGTTCTGAACCCGAATGGGGGCCTCTTGGGAAGGGCAGCTGTTCACCTCCTTTACGTTCTCCTCCAATTGGCCCCTGACCTCCTGCAAGAGGTAAGAGCACGGATCAGAGGCAGAGTAACACAAAAGCAGACTGCAGATCAGGACAAAAGATGTCAATCTTTCACGAATAAATAAATAAAATCTTAGTGTGAAGATTAGCTATAAACAACATACCAGGTTTATTTTTCACTGCAATAACCTATATATAAGAGCACTTGCACATGTGCAGTGTGGTCTTCAGGATCTTACAGCAGTAATTCACCATTTGGGAAAAAACTCGTCAAGATTTAGATGAGAAGGTCGATAACTCATTAACTTCAAGCAACCTAGCCTTAGCCTCAGCTAGCCTTACATTTACTGGACAGATGTGAAAGTGGTATTATTCTTCTCAAAAGCAAAAAGGAAATAAATGTATTTTCAAAGGTTTTGAACTATTCCCTTCAATTACTGTAAGAAGCCCTGTCTCTCTCAGATGATATATTTTTATTTTACAATTGTATCATTTGATATTAAACATGTATGTACTGTATAAAGGTTTAAGAGTTCAAGGAAAAAACTGACCTTTTCGGTTCACTACTCACAGCTTTGGGCATGTATGTATTGTTCAGTTCATTTGAAAAAGGCTGAGATGTGCACAGAAAGAAATCTAAACATGGTAACTGGCGTAAAAAAGCCAGCCCCTTTCAGTCTTGAACATGGCAAGTGAACAAGATAGAGGATCCACCGGCATTGTTTTTGACAATGACAGAAAAAAGTGGTAGATAAAAGACCCACTGGGTGCAAGCACTGTGCAACAAGGGGAAAAAACAAGTAAACGATTTGTGTGCTTACGCAACATTATAATATTCCCTGATGCCGACACATCAGGAACACAGTAATTCCGTAGAAATGAGACAAAGAAGATTTGTCAAAGAATTAGCCAACACAATCTACAAAGCTCTTATGTTAAGTCTGATGTGGTTTATTCTGTGCACTTTATGTGGACAGACTTAGTGTATAATGTGGTCATTAATCAGTTTAATAAATGTGTTTGCACTAAGGAACTTAGAAAACCAATGCTTTTAATTAAGATTTAATAAGAAGTGTTTGATAATGAAGAAGGCTTTATGTTTCTATCTCCAATTTTTAGGCAAAAAGCTGCCAAATGTTTCTTTTTGCAATAAATGAAAAGCATGTCAAATACTCCAACTTCACTTTTACCAAAAATGTACCAAAGTGAAAACTTGGGACAAAGAAAACTGTGACCCCAAAACTGTGACGTGAACTGAACCATAGATTTTGTGAACCACTCCACCTCTATACTGCACATACATGTTGAAAGTTTCAATATAACTCAAGATCAAAGTAGTTACAGTATATACAACTCATTAAAAATTCTATTTTTTTAAACTGGATTGATGCAATTTAAATGGCCAATAGACAATGGGCCTCATCAAATTAAGCACAATGTTCACTTATTTTCATACAATCTAGAGGGAGGCATGCTATGACACACAAGGATACAAGAATATATATGACAAGCCTTTCAAACAAGACCTCATGCAACAGACTGCACATTAGTATCTTCAACCCCATGCAACATACAAGCTTGAACAGTAATTACTCAAAAATCCCAAATGTGAATACTGCAATAGTCTTTAAGAATGGTGGCTGATGACATACTGTATCATCACTGTACAGACAACCATGCAGACTGTGGTTTGACCTCTTACACTTAGATTAACACTGTGAGAAGACTACAAAATCACAAGGGGTTCAAGGACACGTAGAGTAACATAAAGATGTTAAGAGTTGGGGCAGACAAGCTATGTATTTATCCCTCCTTAACATAACTCACCTGTGGCGGGAATATAGTTAAAGGGGTCCACGACAAAAAGGCGATATCCCTGACTCCTTGGCTAGCGTTAAAGACATTCTGAGCAACACATCATGAGACAGTCAAGAAACAGCAGAAGACCCGAGAAAAACGAGAAAACAAGATGGGAAAAGATGCTCATGTATTTTTTTGGAAGAAAACAAATTTGGCCTTGGTCCTCTGGAATTTCCAGGGACAAAGATTAGAAAAGAGAGAAACAGATCTGACTGGTGTCAGAGAGGCTGGTTTGTTGTGAAGCATTGATAAAAGGGCACTTGAGGAACTGCAAATAGAGGCACAGCCTGAGAAATGTTCCAATACCTAATAAGTCTAAAACCAACCAACCATTAAAAAAATACAAAACCCAGTTTGAGGGGCAGAAAAAGGAACTAAAAGTTAACTTTAAATACCACAGTCGTTTTCAAATACATGACCAAATGAAATACATATGAAGAAGAAACTTCCAAAAAAATTCCCCACTTGGATGATGCAGTGTGTCATGCTGTTCAGACAGACCTTACATGGAAGCCTCCGAGCACCTAAAGCATCCCAATGCAAAGGTGGAATTGTGGAGCGATAAAGGTACAATTTCCTTTTCAACTTCTGGTGGACCAACAATTGCTTCATGACAGAAAACCACCAGGATACTGACACATCATCATTCTGATGATTCCCTGTTACTGCAATTTCATGTCTTCAATCATACCCAGTCATATTTTCTTGAGGCATGTTATGGCGGTTTTTATGGCATGGAGCAAAACGTGTGAGAAACCCTTGTTGTCACATGCTGAAGTGTGTGAGAGGCAATGAGAAAAAGAACACTGTACAGTGCAGACTAACCAACTTCACCACAGGATGGAATTGCTCCTTTGCTACCTTTTTCCTTGCCTGTCAATTCCTGCATTGGGGTTTATTTCAATGCATTAAGCATATACTCCCTAGGCATGTGAGCATTTGTTGTGTCACACAATGGTCATGTCATATTGCCTTCAAACATGAGTTAATGCATGCACGCTCCCAGCTGCTGTTCCTTTGCACAGTGTGTTAGTGAAAGTTCCATAATCACTTTTGCCGTGATGTTTCATGCAAAAGAACACACAGTTATACTCTGGTGAAGTTCTCAATTCACCATGCTTCAAGGACAATTGGGGAGTGGGTGCCAAACGCCAGTAAGTTGTTGAAACACCATAATTGTTAAACAACAAAGATGATCCTAAAGCTTCTCCCCAAATGAACAGCACAGGAGCCTCTGTTATTATTAAACTGAGTCAGACCACTCAGCGGGACATCTTTACTTACGTCAGCTGGGACCAGTAGGCTCCTGCCCAGGTGCTGGTTAAAAGAGAGGCACCAGGCTTCAGTGTACCCATTCATGCTGGGAACATACTTCTTTACTGTTTCATCATTCAGCCTGAGCCACACACCATCATCATTGTGGATCTATGGGAAAACCAGCAACAGAACAGAGCACAGCCATGCTGTCCTGTTACTATGGAAACAGGAGGAGCAGCACCCTTACACACACACACACACTCACACACACATACACACACACAACACTTCTGAGGCTGCAGGAAAGTCAAATTAGAAGTCCGTATATTGAGGTTACAGCAAGTAAAAAAATGCTACTAGTACTTCTACCACAGTGTGGGAGTGAGATATTGTGCAGGACTTGTGAATACACTGAATATGTGTTTCACTACAGTGCAGTCATTAAGTAAATGATCTGAATGCTACACTTAGATTTAAGTTAACAGTATTCATTGGATACATGTTATATAAAGGCATTAAAGCCTTTCATGTAGCCTCAGGAAGCCTTGCAAGAGTATGAAGCAACATAAAGTAATAGGAAAAATTTATAAGCTTCGAAAGAAAGTAGTACTTGTTACTGAGAGAAGTAATTACATATTATACACAGAAACCACGTAAGAAGAAATATTTATCACTGTTAATCTAGAAAAAACCCCCACTAGGATTACAATATTTATGATTCAGAAACACAGAAAAAGAATAAAAGTGGACAGTGCTCTACCTAGTATACTTTAATAGCATAATTTATATTCTGCCTGGTCTAAAGTCAATTACCTCGTCAATGAAAGTGATGGTGCCATTGACATGCACTATGCCTATCTGTTCACTCTGCAGGGAGGGGTGACTACGCACACGTAGGCCTGCGCTGTCCTTGGACACAAATTTGCGGACCTGAGAGAAGCAGAGGGGAGATGGAGACCGTGAGCGCAGGAGCAAAGAACAGAAAGAAAAAAGACACAAGGTGAAGCAGGAGGAGAAAGAAGAGGAAGCAGGATAAGTTGATGGTGGGAGATTGCATGCAGTAGCCCACACAGAGCCCGCTTCCAAGTAGATACATACACACAGCGAAAGATGAAGAAACTTTAGTAGCTCTATTTTCGGACAAGTTGGGTGAATTTTGAGGTGAATGGGTAATCATGGAACACACATTCCGAAGGAATACAGGGTTGATCTGAGGCACACATTGTTGCTTGTTTCCCCATTATGGATTGCAAAATCAACATGCCCCAAGTTTCACAAAATGATGATGACCTCAACATGCCTAACATCAGTTTGACACACTCTCTGCATTTGAAGTAATTTCCAATCCATCTGTTTATTCTTTTTTTTTAAGTGTAGAGTAATAATCCATCACTGCACTTCAAATACAAGGGTGATACAGTATAAATATATAATAAAACCCGTGTAGCACGAACAACATACTGTATTAGCAAGTGAAATATATTTGTGGATTTGACACAACAGCAACATCCAACAGGAGTCCTCTTTTAATAGCTCTTGTCTGTAAAGGAGGTCTGTGTAGTAGTAGCCAACTATTGAACTTTGAAATTTTGCCTTGTTGAACGATTGAATCCATTAAATATTTGTTCACTTCAGAGCTGCACCTTCTTTCACTGAACAGATAAGTTCACAAACCACTTTTGTGGGTTTCAGATGGAAACAGTTGTGCATGCTTCTAAAGACCACCGGGTTATTCAAACCAGCGCAAAGGGGTGAACACAAAACAACTGAGATTTCAGTTCTCAGTGTGATGGGCAAAACTCACAAACTTTTCACATTACAGCAGTGTTTCTTTTCAGTGTTCAAACTACAAATTAAATTAATGAGGGTTTTAATAATCTCATATTTTGTTGTGTAGTCGGGAATATGTGTTGACAGGTGTACAAGACATCTTTTCCAGATTCTGCTGAGTACATGACATGATGAGTAACTGCCAATGTACATTCATATTTATAGTGGTATGCACCTGAGTTTGGAGTAAAAGCTCACCTTGCTAGGTTGAGGTTCAGTCTTTGGTTTGACCATCTGTGTTCCAGGTGGAATCATGCCTTTGGGAGGGTCCTTGACTTCTACCTCCAAACCAGCATCTAAATGAAAAAAATTAAATAAAATATAGCTCAGCATTATAAAAGATGGATCATTGTCCACCAGAATACCTTTACATTGAACAAATCCAAGTGTATATGAACAACCACCAAAAAATATGTAAATATATAGATATATTTTCAAAAAGACCAGGCACAGAGTGTATGACCAGTGTTAACTACAGTTAACCATAGCTGATCAGACTCACACTGTGTCAGTAAAACTAGCAAAAAAAGACATTTTAACCGCTCCGATTTATTACCACTTACAATTTTGAGTAGGCTGTGGCAGACCGATGTAATTTGACATTTTTAAGAGCAGTGGTCAGAAAGTCCACTTTTCCTCTGAATGTCTGCCTTTGTGTCTTGTATAATATAAAGATGTATTTCTTTTTCATATGATAATTTACAGGTTAAGTATATGGTTTGAAAAAAATTTAATCAGCAATCTGCACTTCAAATAATCAATATGCTGCATTATACTTAGTCACATTGGAAATACTTCAAATGACACAGTATTAAGTGTTCTAATGGACATTACAATTACTTACCTATTTCAATGCCGTCAATGGTGACATGGATAGTATAGAGGCCTACTGCTCCTGGAGTCCAATTGGCGCTGTAGGTTCCATCAGTATTGGCACGAATCAGCATGTTCTCACTGGGCCTGTGTAGGAAATGATCAATAAATCAATAGTATGCCACTGGAAAAAGTGTTTTCTTTCTGCATTACCTTTCTGCATTAACTTACCTCTTTGGGGTGGGGGAAGCAAAGCGTAACTCTTCAAAGGAGTAGTTTTCATATGCCTTCAAAAGAACAAAGAGGGTAACAATGAAGAAAACAAGTAAAACTAAATCTCTGTCAAAGACAAAGAATTCTAGAAAATAATCAAATCAAAACTGTAATTTTCATTGGGTGCCCTACAACTTTAATCCTTATCTCAGCTGTTAGAAATGCTGCAAATTGTTTCTGAATGAACAATTTAGGCAAAATTAATTATATGTTTTGTAATCTGACAATTATTTATCCACTTTGATAGGGCTTCATTTGAGTTTGCTGTTTGTTATTCTTATTTGTCTTAATATTTTACTTTACATAAAACACATAGCAAGACACAGCAGTTATTTGAAAGTGCAGCACGAACACGTGTTACTAAAACATGTTTTGCTCGTGTGACATTTCTACAGCTGCAGGTCTAATATGCTAATTCCTAAAAAACTCACCCTTGTAGAGAATCAATAACAAAGTTTATGAGTATGTGGCGAGCCAGTTATATGAGTCTAACCTTCATCATAGTAATAGCAATGTATCGAGCCTCTTTCACAATCATGGGCTCATACGTGGCCTCCAGCTTCGGCATTGGCAGACCTCCAAAGGTTAGGTCAGGGCCAGAAGATGAAGGGGAAGAGCTTCCAGGGAGCCGCTGCAGCTTCTTCACATTCTCAGGCTGCATAGACTTCTTTTGGGAAACAGGCACAGCCTTTACTTCCACCTAGACATGGAAAATAAGGACAATAAGTCAGAGAGGTGCCACTGGAAAAATGCACAATAGCAACTTAAGCTACTTTTTGATTTCACATTGATACTTCAGATAAAATTATGTTGTGGTATAAATGCTGTTTAAGTAGCCAGAGCAATTATTCTGACCTTCATGTTGGGAACATGAACCACATCGCCATACTGGTCTTTGGTCTGAACGACCACAGTAGCAGGCCATCCACAGCGTATGTCATCTTTGTTCAGGATCAGAGATGTCTTTTGGGGATCTGCATAAGAATCTGGCTGCAGCCACCTGGACGTATCAAAAAATAATGGGAGAGAAACTGATTACTAATGACTGGAAACTGTAAGGATAGTTAGGAATATCAAATAAAAACAGAGACTGCAAGTAATCTGCCGTGGAATTAGAATGGACCAGAGACAGCTAGAAGTGAATAAACCAACAAAAATGTACCTGGCTAGACGTCCCCCACTGGAGTTTTGTACACAGGTGATGAAGTCTTCAAGGAAAGAGTGTTCATTGGTTTGAAGGTGGAGCGGCAGATTGCCCTCCAAGGCCTCCAGGATGGTGGGAGAGTGAGACAAGGCCAGACCCTTCCCAAGGATCCCCGAATGGGACTTACAAACCTGGATGAGAGAGGTGAAAACAAAAATGAAAGACACTAAAGAAAGAAAAAAAAACAACTACACACTACACAAAGATTATATTTGAATTTGACATACCTGTAGAGAGGCTTCCTCAAGAATCTCAAGATCCTCCTCCAATTCATTGCCTGAAATAATAATATGAATAAGAAAATAAATGTATTAAAATATTATTATTGTTAATAATAACAGGAATAAGATTTAAGATCAATTAAGTTTTCTCATCCACAGGTTTCTATACCTATAGGGAGGGCCAGGTCTTTCTTCATCAGTGCTGCAGCACACACGCTGCCCAGGTAAGCCAACTCTTTCTCTAGTTGGATAATACCCTGAAATGTCCAAAATGCTTTGTCAAAAAGGTATTTTTCCCATGTTACAGATGACAAACATGCTACAGCACTGTCACTAGATCTCATCAGTATGCTTCATGTCGAAATGTCCTTACCTCATCTGGGCCTGGATTGAATTCATATCCCACAGCCACACACTTAAATCCGTAGAAGCAAGCTTTCTCATCTTTGACGTAATCTGAGGCAGTTTCAAGTGAGAACAAAACTTCATTTCCTGAAAGTAGAGAGAACAAAACAAAAATACAATAGCGGATGAAAACAGAGGTACGTGGGAAGCGCTCTGTAAGCAATCATTGCTAAACTAATGGTTCCCTGCTGTGACAGGTGGCTTAGTAAAGCACCATTAAATAGATTAAAGCACAGATGAGAGCAATTCAGATCAATGAACAATAACTAAGCTGCAAGGATAACTGTTGGGTTTACAATTGTGTCACTGCTTAATCACTCCTTATGTGTGGTGCATCACACAACATAACTCATCATAATTACTGCTAGTCCTGTAAGAGTCACAGATTTCTGCATTGCATTCTTCTGTCCTGAGTTCCCCTGTGTGAACTGCAACAGAGCTAAGGGGAAGTGCTGCTGCCCTAAAAGCCTGAATTCTGGGTGACAACATTTCTTAGGTAACTAACAATTACATTGTTGTAATGCTCAAAACAGTATGTCCACTAGAAATTGAACCTGCTCTGCCTTTTATTACCTGGCAGCACAAGGACAGTTGTTGGCCACCCTGTGGAGCCCGAAAACTTCTTGAGCTCAGTCCAGGTGTTGATGGTGTCATGGATCAGAGGTTTACTTCCCAAGCTGGACAAGTGGAGCGTTCTGCTAGGGATGAGCAGACGTAGGACGTCCTCTGGCTGGGCTGTGCCACACTGTGGATCAAACTCAATGGTGGTCCAACGGACACAGTCTGGGAACGATACCTGAAGCAAGGAGAAACAGAATAAGATTAATTTTAGCTTAAATCATATTTATGTGTTAGGCCATTTTCAGACAGAAGAGGTTGTGTGAAAAAACACAGTCCTTCATAGATATCACATCATAGATAAAACAGTTTCCGCCAAGGTAACGTTTCAGAGTTGTAGGA
The DNA here is from genome assembly GCA_032353495.1 of Ctenopoma kingsleyae. Lineage (NCBI taxonomy): Eukaryota > Metazoa > Chordata > Actinopteri > Anabantiformes > Anabantidae > Ctenopoma > Ctenopoma kingsleyae. Next base: position 6,985,293 of record JAUBNQ010000013.1, read on the forward strand.
TTCTGTGAGTATTACAAATAACTGTGCTGGCTGGTTTTCAAATGTTACCAAAGTTAACTGTAAGATACCTCACCTTGTATTGTGTTACACTGGCTTGCTTGTAAGGGTGGTCGCTCTCAATTACTGAGTAGTGGTTTGAAGTGGTACAAGCCGACAGGCCCTGCTCAGGCTGGTTGCCAGTCGTGCTGTCTGTTGACTGGTTTGGATTGAAGGTGGGTGGGGCATATTTTTGGTTGAGGGCAGAGACAGCAGGAAGCAACTCTTGAACCAGTCCAAATACCTCTACAGCAGCCTGTATGAAAAAAAGGAGTCATTTCAAACAAAACCATATTAGTGAGAGACAGTTTAAAAATGAAAGATAAAGGGTTTATGCTTCTGGTTTCGCCACTTACCTTAGGTACAGATGCAGCTACAGGGCCAATGTAGGCCAAAATCAGGGGTAGAAGCATGGAGAACAGGCTGGAGGAGCTTAATAACTCAGGAATATCATCCACTGAAATGAAGGCCATAGGTAAAACTGAAGAAAGCTGAACAAATCTAACGCAACTCAATACAAATGCCTCTAGAACAATGCTTTTCTAATACAAGTACAAGTTTACTGTGCTTACCATCAACAGCAAATGCCCTATGAAGCAGGTCCTTTGCAGCTCTGACCACAGCACTGACAACAGATAGGGCTCTGCTGCAGTTCTTGTCCTCCTCATTGGCTTTGCTGAGCAGTTGAGACTGGAGGTCCCCATCATACTCACTCCTTCAGCCATGAGGAAAAACTCAAGTTAGAAAAAACAAATACTTCTACATACATACAACAATACATCTGGCAAGCTGGCATTATGTTTACCTGTAGTAGAGAATTTGTGGGATTTGTCCTCTGGTCTGATTAGTCCCATTGCTACTCAAGCTGCAGGTGCTGAAGGTGAAGGAAACACCATCAGAGCATTGCACTGTGGTCATACCACCATCACCATTAGCTGTCCTGCTGCCATAGTTTCTCAATCGGACAGCATACTTCACTCCTTCCTGCAACAAAAACAGCAACTTTATCAAAATCAAAATAAAGGTGTATAACGTGAAGGGGTCTCAACACCTTCCAAAGGAACTGTAGATGTATTGTTTTCTTGCCAATCTATGTACCTTGAGTGGCACAGCTTTGTCCAGGCGAATCTCAGCGATGTCACTGGGAGAATCATCAGTGCTGTAGGTACCTTTCACTAGCTCAAGAGATGTCCACCTGTGAGAATGTGCAGAGTCTCCTGGGTGCTCTGTCTGTGCCTGAAGGGTTGCAGAACAAAAGTGATACAAAACAATGAGATGACAAAACTTCTAAACTAATTAAGTAATGCCAGAAGACACGTAAATGTAATTTATTTTATAATCACTTACATCATCAGCCAGCACTTCTAGCTCATACTCATGGATGCCCCCTCCTCCATAGACACAGACGCCCACGAGTACAACTCCTGGCTTGTCCACTGTCAGACAGATGGCATCCGGAGAGCCATTGCCTGTGTTCCAACTCCTGCCCTGGCTCGTTTTGGTAAAGCGGTTAGGAGATGCTTTTACTGAGTGGAGAGAGTTCAGCCCATCAACCTAAAGAGTAAAAATAAATTACAGAGATTATTTCAGAACTACATAGAGCTGATTAACACATCTGATGCGGATTTCCAAAGTTTTATAGCAAATATTAGAAAACAATGAAAACCAGAATAAAATGTAAAATCTTTAAATATTCTGTGCAATTTGCAGATCTGAATGTAAAGAAAAATGTCTCTCAAAAACACTGACATCTGATATTAACTAAGAATTATCTGACATAAAAACATAATTTAGAGCATGTGTTACAGGTAATATAAACTAATACTTACATTGTTTGCCCACTTCCTGATTTTTTTTTTTTTTTGCATATTTTTCACACTTAAATAATTCAAAACCTGCCTGGCCCTGTGTGAAAAAGTAATTAATCTAAAGAACTCCAGGCCTCACTTGCCTCAGTTCATGTCAGTGTTCCTGATTCAACAATAAGAAAACGACTGGGCAAAAATGGCATCAGTGGAAGAGTTCCAAGGTGAAAGCCACTGATGAGTAGTCAAAGGCTTAAATCAGACTGAGATGCTGTGGCATGACCTTAAACATACCTTTCATACGCAAAAACCATGTAATGTGTCCGAATTAGAATAATTCTGCAAAGAAGACCAGGCTAAAATTCCTCCACAGCAGTGTGAAAGAATGCAGTTGTTGCCAACAAGTGTGGCACAACCAGGACAGTTTTTTCCTTAATAAATGAAATCATAATTTTGTATTTACTTGGATTATCTTTGTGTAATATTAAATTAGTTTGATGATCTGAATCATTGTGTGACAAATTTACAAAAAACAACAAAACAATAATAATCAGGAAGGGGGCAAATACTTTTTCACATCACTGTAGTATATCAACCAGCTGACTACAGAGAGCCAGACACAGCTGAAAAAGGGACCTATCCAGGTGCTCTAGGGAGGAAGAGTTGTTCCCCTGACAACAGACTGAAGAGAAAAACAATGGCCGAGGACCGTCTTAGAGAGACGTTACTATGACAACTAGTGCTAAAGAGTCCTGACTGCAGTACATGGGAATGCATGCAAACAGAGAGTGATAATAATTAAATAAAGAGTGTGAGAGACGGTGGGCAACAGACATCTGTCCCACCTCCTAAATGACTCAGCTGTAAAAACAATAGAGAATCCAATGCCCCCCTTCCTCTTACTGTTTTTTGGCAACAATAAAGACATCATGTCTGTCACTATGATAAGTTCCTTCAATAACAAAAGAGCTTTCAGTAAAGGGACTTTGGCAAGAGCAAGGAGGAAAGAAAAATAAGGCAGACTGGGTAACAAATCTTATCCACCACTTATAAAGCTGTATTGTGAAGGGATGAAACTGTGATACTGATACTGAAAAACCCAAATCTGAGAAAGGGAAATGATTAAAATGTTAATGTCCATAACAGAAACAACTGATGTTAACAGAATAGAGAGATACAACAGATAACTGTTCTGTTCCTTGAAAGAAAAAAAAAAAAGCTCCAAAGTAGCTTGTTAAGATCACAATGCGTTTTAAAAGTGACACTAGACCTGGGCACAGCATTATATAACTTACCTCAGACCCCAGGGCAGAGGCTGTGAGCTCAGAGACAATGGAGGCCAGAAGACCACAGGTGTTAGAGACCAGGTGTGGAGAGAAGAGCTCCACCTCTTTCCTCAAACTCTTCCTCACTGGCAGCACCACAATCACCAACATCTTCTCTAATACCTCACGGAAACTGGTCATACCCATCAAGTTCTCCTCCGTCTGTGGAGTGTGACACAGTAATGATCACTGTATTGATCTACATTTTCCATATTCTATTTCCATAAGAATATCATAAGGTGATTATCAGAGGCTGCCATGTTTAGTACACACATTAAATATTTCCTAGCACTCAAGTCCACCACTCTGAAGTGACGATACTCGATGTACAGTACATAACATGAAAAAAACTCACATGGCTTAATTTCTCCATATGGGACACCAGCAGAGGGAAGCGGTGAGCAAGGGCAGAGTCGTTCTCTGTGCTGACTTGTTTGACCAGTGAACGCAGCAGCACTTCCCCGTCATATGCTATCGGCAAGATGGATGTCAGCTTCACTGAGGTGTTGCATAAAGCTGACATTACAGCCGCAAGCAGGCGGCTGCTGGAGGTGCGAAAGTTGGCTTCAGCGATGTCCTGAAATACAGGTAGGACAAGAAGGACTTATCTTCTTGAAACTCATCTGATATTCATTCACCAACAAAGGAAACAATACAGATAATTATGACTTGAAGCGTGGTGAAGTCACTCTAGATAACAATATCATACTGGTATCTTAAAAACAAGGTAAACATGCTGTATTTTTCTTGACTGATTTAACAACTGCTGCAGCTGTTGTTTTTTGTTTATTGCCATTGCCTTGCTACCTAATTGCTGATTGGTGTATAAAAGGACCTTTTACCTGGTCTAAGCAATTGAGCAGGTCACAGAGGCAAGCCCACTGAAGAGCTGGGGTTGGGTAGAAGGAGTGGAAG
>JAUBNQ010000013.1:6999548-7010295 GCA_032353495.1 Ctenopoma kingsleyae
TGTTTTAATACTTTTATGTAACTTCATAAGTATAAAAAGATTCACTTGCAGTGGTCCCTGTTGTGTTTTCCTGAAAGTGAACATTGTACTGGAGGAAGGCCAGAGCCACTGCTTAGCTAATCACTTCCAGCTATTTAAGCAGGGCTGTCACTTCATAAGCTCAGTGTGCACATAACAACTAACAGGATCTGGGTCTGGAGCACAATAGAGAGTGCAAGGATCATGAGACAACTAAAAATACAACTGTCTCTTACTATTTTTTCACCTATTTTCAAAACAAGAAGAGTTACTGTTATGCTTTAGTGCAGCCTGACCCTGACTACAACTAACTACATACAGATGTTATGAACTTAGAGAATGTTAATGATGCACAATGGGCTTCATGTGTATGTTGTGACACAGAGGCAGAAAACATTAAATTAATTTACAGATCTTTTCTCAAGTTCTCTAGTTCCCCAAGTCCTCTAAAGTACTTGGCCTCTCATTAGCAAGACAAAATGTGTTAGCACTCAGCAGCTGAATATGTTCCAACTCTGATTTTGGTTAAACATTTTAGGCAGACTACCAGAGAATATTTTCACTCTCACCTTTCCTGAGGCAGTTTTCATCAGAGCAAACTCCCTGCCTGCTCCAAGCAATGCTGCCTCTTCATCAAAGCCTGTGCCTGAGAGAACAACATACTATTTAGACCCAAATACACGGGGAGACAAGGTTGGAAAGTGTTGTTTTTTCTGACAAATATACAACCATGTAGACATGCATGCAGTATGCCAAAAATGAACATATGCATATGGAAATCACTTCTCACAGCAGCACACACAGATATCAGTGAATTTTGTGTCACTTACTGATGATGTGCAAATCCTTCTCGAGGTCAAAGAGAGAGATGCCGCAGGCGTGCAGACACTTCCTTGCCAGCTTCAGCTGCAGTTCCTGCTGCAGGGCTGGGTCTGAGCTCATAGTATAGATCTGCACCACAAAACCATCCTGCAGGAGCCAGGGCCAAAAGAAGAATCACACAACATTTAGAGGTCATCTAACAATTTTAGGGCACAAAGAGTGCATGATAAAAACACATCTCTGCCTCACCTAATTGAATGCAACAATCAGAATGAAGCTAGGTCTTTTGAGAAGTATCCCTATTTGCTTTCCTTCTGAGAGTGACAACAGATAAATCTCACTTGTTATTCTACTTATTTATATTTATAATACACACAAGAGAGATATAAAAAAACATGAATATTTAGAGTTTAGCAAGAAAGCAAATTATCATCAAAGCATCAACAGCAAAACATTTGACTGAGAATGTGTCTGTACGTCGGGAGGGAGGTAAATAATTACAACTGGGCCTCACATACCTCCACACACTCTTAACTAATACAATGAATGTCATTTGGATTAACGCATTTTAAAACCTTATAAGAGTCACTGCAGAAGTCTATCAGGTGGGGTTGCAGTAAATATTGGTTAATCTACCAAGGGTGTGGCTTGGAATTACAAAAAGTTAAATATTTAGTGTTTATAGCAAGTTAAAATTCCCAGCCATGTCACTGTTAATCGTATATCAATTTATCTACAACATGAGGAGCATGACATATATACACAGCTCACACACTGAGTAAATGTAGAGCACATAACAGATGATACAAAGATGCCTGAGATATCCGCAGTGAAAGTGCCTGAAAGGGACAAATTACAGCCAAGGAACTAAGTAAAAAATGGGAAACACAACAGGGAAATAATTGCAAGACAACAGAAATATTAAAAAATGGATGAAGTGTGGTGTGTTGATGGTCTTGTTTCCACTGTGTGGTAATGACAGACTCATCTGATCTGTTGTGATTCCTGTAGTGCAGAGCACGAGCCACTCAAATAATTAAATAAGCACCTCTATCTTCTACCATTCCCACTTCTTTTCTTCCCTGCGTGTTACCTTTGCATGTTTTCCTTGACTATTCCGCTAACCTCCTATAAGTTACCCACATTGTCCTTTTACTCTTCGACCCAGCATCTAGACTCCTTTCATTATATGTGTGTCTATTGTGGTTTTCCTCAACTGTGAGTGCTCTGTGCAGTGGGTGCATTTGCTCACTGCACACTAACAATGCATGAAGCTTCTGAGGACTCCTTCATCCTTCTCCACCTGCTATACAGTATCCCACCCTTTTCATTATCTTAGAAACTGTTATTTAGGAGGAAAGCTAGCTGCAACAGAGGATATGTGGATATTTGACATCTCCCCCTCCCCCACTCACATTACAGAGCGCTTATGCAAATAACTGCTTGTGAGATTAAGCTCTCTGGAGAATACCCACATGCGGTGCCACTGCCATCACACACATATACACAGCACAAACACACAAAGACACAGCTACACTCCCCTCTGTGGCACAGCTGGTGATCAGCTGAGAATGCTTCAAAGTGACACAGGGGTCTCTACGGTAGGGAAAGTGGCAGATGCTTCACAGGGAAATCAAGAGGAACAATTAACCTCATTTTCACTAACAAAAGATTTGGTCTTGATGAAGTAAACAACACATATTGGCTGAAAAAAGCTAGCACAGTCGCACAACATAAAAGATAAAAACGATGAGATGGAGTGAATTTGACTGCACTGATAATCAACTGATCATTAAGTAAATGGCCATGTTCAGTCATGTTCAGTCATGTTCTCTGTATGCCTTGCCTTCCATTTTAGGCAGAACAACCGCTCACAAGAGCTGATAAAAACGCCTGTGAGAATGACTGTATCATCCCATAACCAAACTACAGTGGAGTTCTGGGTGAGTAAGTGACTAAGTCAAAGACTTTAAACCCAAATCACATGCTGGAGTGTGCTATAGGGAATTAAACAGCACTGTAATGTTATAAAAATACAAAGGCACATAAGTCAACCTTTTGTGCAGGATACATGGGCAACACAAGTCCACTGAGGAATTGAGGATACTCTCCTCTGACACAAAATACATTTAAAATTCCACAAAAATTTTTTTCTTGTTTTGAAGAAGATTAGCAAGACCATTAAACTTACATCTTTGCAGGCTGCAATCTGATTGATATACTCTCCATCTGTGAAGATGATGTTCTGTCCATCTGAGTGTTGACCTACAGAGGTGCAAAAATATAATAAAAGAGTGAATACTGGGTTCAGGTTAGCTGGGAGTTTGGTGACTCAACCACCTTCTCAGTACCTGGCATGGTGACAGCCCCCTCATGCTCCAGAGTTTCAGGGTTGATCTTGATAGCCGACATACTATGGTTACTTGTGTCTCGATATAACAAGTACCCCTGAAGAGACAACACAAACATTATTTCACTATCTAACCTAAATGCCTATATGTAATGTAAGCTCTACAGCTACATTATGTTGATATGATAAAGATAACACTGAGTTTAAACAAGTTAATTAATACACAATCACACCCCTTAAAAACACATCAGCTATTTAAAAGAAGTTTTCAGGTGTGAAGATTCAAAGGTCTAATCTAGGCACCGACTACAAATCACCAACATCATTGAAATCATAGGGAGGTCAACTCAAAGACTACGTAAAAGGCATGTGTCCTGAATTTTTGAAAGCCACTTGACTAAAAGAAATGTACCTTGATGAAATGTCAACTACTTACCTGAGCAAAGCCCAGCCATGATCTCTTCTCCTTTCGATTTCTGATCCGAGATGTGGAGTTGTATACATGGCCCTGTGGGTGATTGAATACACTGCATTCAATAATGGCACACAACACAATAATAGTTATTTGAGATCTGTCTGAGTCATTGACCTCTTTGAAAGAGGACAATTGTTGTGTGCTAGATGTGTGAAATTTCTGTATTTCTGTTTTAAAGCACCACTAAGGCTCTTCACAGTCTAATGTATTTTTTTATTGCTTTTCTTAAGAATTGAGAGAATCCCATTAACCCACAAAGGAATATTTAATCCACCAAATTATCTGAAAAATTCTAAATCATCGAAAGTGGATATATGTGGTTATAACTTGACAGTGATGTCATGCGGCTGTGAGTGTTCCATACCCTGACAGTGCCACTGTATCCAGAGCCTACTTTGTAAAGTCCATCCTTGCAGAGCAAGTACAGGAAGGAACCATCAGTCTGTAGAAGACAACGTTCATCTTCATCAATGGACACCTCTTTCAGGACCCACTTGTTCATCAGGGCTGCACGTTTGATGCCATTTCCAAACCAATCCTGAATTTGAATCTTTCCCACCAGGACAGCCTGTACACTCCTCTGTAGTGCGTTCAGTATGGAGGGCACCTGTTGAGATTCAGCAGGACAAAGATTATTTAAAGATGGTAGACTTCTAATGAGACACAGTGGGATGTATTTTGTGAAGCAGAGCTTCTCTGTTAATGATTAAATACAATTATTATATTAGTCACTATGACTACAGTTACCTCTGTATTTGCTTTCTTCTCACTCTGTCTAAATGCATTTTCACACACATTCACATCATTGGCACGGCAGCTATAACACATGCTGCTGAACTCACCATTTATACGCATGCATAAAAATACAAACACACACACTCATACAGCATGTAAGCCCTCACTTCCCTCCAGCCTGCCTGCCATTGTAATGACTCACAGTCCAGATAATGCTTAAAAGATGAGGAAGCAGAAAAACAACACAAGTCTATGTCAATGGGGAATAAAATGTGTACAAAGGTCTCTCTGCAGCCCTGGTAAGGTATAGGAATTTGATCTGTATGCAGGTAAAAGTGAAACATTGTTATGGTCACAACACCTGCCAACAAAATTTAATAATTATTTATGTAGTTAGTGCTCATGTTTGATATAAATGAAAAGCAATAACAAACTATGAGACATAAACAGGGAGAGGATAAACTAAAGATAGAAGCAAACAGAAAACCAGCTAATTGGCAGAAGAATGCAGGGAGGGTAACATAATCAGGACAATCAGAGCAGTTTGATATTTGCCAAAATTCTATTTGTGCTGTCCAGACACAGACATGAGTCTCCTTGCTCAAAAGGAAATGCATGGAGGAACCAGACGTTAGTTTGTTTGCACAAAATGTACTTTGGTGATCTACAGAATTTAAAATAATCTGGAAGAAAAACTTCAATGGATGATAGCCCAAATTTAGACTAGTGGTGGTTTAAAAATCAAGTAGAGATGTTAATATCTACGACCCACTGACTAACTCATATTCATCATTTGTGTTTTTCATACGACTACCAGAGATGCAAATTAACAAAGAATAAAGCAGACAACTGCACAGTCAAATTTCCAGATGCAGTTTAATTTATTTATCTGGTAAAATACCTGTATCGTCTGGCAAGCATGGCTGCCATTGTTGGTGAGGATAGCAGAGACAGCTTGCAGGATTTTGCCAGTGTCTCCCCAGGACACCACGAGGCTGAAGAGGCAGGCGCATGACAGGGCAGTGATTGCCTGTCCTGTCGGGTCATTGGGCCCTGTGCTCCTGACTGTGGTCTCCAACAGCAACTGGAAAAGAGATTCTGAGGAAGCATACAAATGGTGGAGAGTTTAGACATCTGTGAAACAATTGTATGTAAATCAGATTAAACAAAATATTAAAACAAATAAAAAAAGATAATTTAGTCCTGTACAAGTTCATACTCATATGCCCGCAAATTCATCATTAAGTTACCTTAGCATATCGCTAGGGATGGCTAAGGTCACTATAATTGAACAAGAACTACTGAAGAGATGTTGCATTGGATTGTACACACACCTAATAATTTCAGCCTTACCTAGCACATCAGGAGGCTCAGTCTGAAAGCCCTCAGGCTGTTGTCCCTGCAGCATGTCCAACAAGGCCTGCAGGCTACGCAGGCACAATGAGGGGTGAGAGAACCGAGTCTCTTTTATCAGCTCAAATACCCCACACAGGCCAATGCCAATGATCTGCAGACAAACAGGAAAACAGTTATATAAACTAACGAATTCTATGTTGCCATACCACACCCCAAGACAAGCTACTATAGCTGCTGATACCACTTAATGCGGACACATACTAACCTTAAAATAATGTGTAATAATGAGTTTGGCCTAGAAAAGGATGCCATTCTCTCTAAATATGTCTTGTTACTGTATCAGATTATGCCCCAATGTTTTTTCCTGTCTATGTGAAGAACTTGTTTTGTAACAGTGAAATGAAAGCTTTGTATTAGACTTTGAGTAATCTTAACAAGTACAATAGAACAGATAAACAGAGATAAGATCATGGTAACCGGAAAAGCTATACCAAAACTTCAGGATACAGCAGATTAACAGATAAAGTATAATTATTGCACAACTTTAACTGAAGCACATCTAAAGTGCATAACTGACAAATAATAATGATGCTATGTATTTAAAAGCACACACTTTACACACAATACCCAGCATGTGGTGTGTTAGACATTGGTAATAAGCAGGAATTAAGAACTAAATCCCTCTAAAAAATATTACATCATCAGCAACCCATTTAATATGTCTGAAAGTGGCTCAAATGTATACAGAGCTCCCAGATCCAGATTTAGCTATTACTAAAGCTATTACTAAAAATTCAAGTCATCCATCTGTGACATTACAGCATTTACCTGATAACCAATATGTGCAGCTAAGTAAGTTTTGTTTTATTTTTTTTAAAGCTGTTGAATTGTATATTCACAAATGTTTTTTTATTTTTCCAGCCCATTTATATCAGTGGGGCTAGGCTAAAAACAACAAACACCTCTTTGTACCAGACTGCAATAGTTAAGTTAGCTAGGAGTACCAAATGAAACACCAGCTGGTTGTATAAATGTTCAGGAGCTGTGCTGTCACACTGTGGACAGCTTTGTCCAGTTATGTTAAGCCTTTTAAATCAGCAAAACAGACTGCAGGATAAAAAAAAAGTAGACCGTAATTTGAAGGCGTCTTTGTAACCTAATCCTAAAGTGTATTTGAACACTTAAGGGTTATTTATAGTGTCCCTACTTCTTCCCTTGGATGACAAGGTAAGGTACACCTCAGATTCATTATTGTGATCTTGTAGGGCTATAGTCTTTTGCACAGTCTCCAGACAACATTACAGTGTCTTTAATCCCCTTAATGTTGTCATTTATGGTATTGCATAGAAATGGTATCTACAGTGTACTGTAAAGATATTAATTTAAAACAATTAAAGACATAACTGTTATCTGTGTTCCCACATTCTTAAAAAGATAAACCAGCAGGCACTCAGAGTAGAGCAGAGATGTTGAGAAACAGAGCAGCAGAGGCTGTAATCCTCACAGGATGGGGTGTTCAGACCTCTGGTAAAGTGATGACAACAATAAAGAGGATGCCCATATATAAACTCTATGAGATAAAGTACCAGTGCATCCTTAACCACCACATAAGCAGCCAGCACTACCCTATGCTCATACTTTTGGCAGCTTCACGGCTGGCTCGCGGTACTCTTCCTCCTCCTCGCTGTCTGAGTCGCCGCTCTGGACTGAGCTCCTGGAAGCCAATGCTAGGGAGGCCTCTCTCTGCTGCCAGTCCAGCACGCAGTGTCGCACATTGCAGTAGACATTGAATGCAGACGGGTTGCTGTGCAGCTTGATGTCCGGCACGCAGAGAGCTCCATCTGGACTCTCAGCCTGTGGAAAGACAGTAGAGGTGGTCAAGAGGTCAGCAAAACCTTGTCCTGGTAACCACAAGAATATCATTTGGTACATTGATGAGCTTCTTAGCAAACCACACAGCCATTTATAAACAGCCATGTCAATTCCACAGTGTAGAGTACATCTGACCATAAAGACTCTCAGAAGACAGCCTAAGAATGTGTTTCAACTTGTAGTTTAATTCCCTCGGTGGATGAAAAAGCACACTGTTCCTTAAGCCTCAACATCTTTTTTACTTTGGGTGCACATAGGTAGCTTAATGGTTGGTACAAATACTACCTAACCTCAACATCCCCGGTTCAAGTGAGGCTGGGGACCAGTTACACACTCTCTTACTCTCTCTTTTCCCATGTTTTTGTCTGACTCTCTGCGGTCAAGCTGTCTAATAAAGGCTAAAATGCCCTCCAAAAAATAAATAAATATTATTCATGTCATATTAGCAGCCATCTTTGGTCTGGATAAAAACTAAAAGGGAGACATTGAAGAATTTTATTCATGTCTGTTTTCAGGTCAGGTTACCACTGACACATTTATAATAACTGTAAACATTATATAACACTTACTGACTACTCCTTTATTATTATGGTTCATGTCTCTTGCCAGTTTGAGTCATGTATATAAGCAATATAAGGCATGTAAGGCATTTTCTCATAGGAACTCTGGATCATGTCAGGAGAATCAGGTGCAGAAGTGCCTGGAGTTGCTCTTTCACACATCTAGCACACAACAGGAGACCGTCAGACAGATTCTCACTACTGGAAATACTCTGTTCGGTAGTTAAGAAATGACACCAGGGTGCAATGTGCAGGAGAGAGGACATGATTTAAAAGACAGGACATGAAATTGCAAGGTTTTGTTTAGCATGCATGATAGAAACATTCTCAACACACCCAGTTGCTCCCTGTGAATTAACCTGCTCTTTTCACACGTGGGTTCAATCGGAGATTACGCAGACTTTGTAGTAGGGAGCTGGCAGGGAGAAGTCAATTTAATGTCTGGTCCAACTGCTTTGTGTTGTCATATACAGCTCTATGTCTGGATAGGTTAAAGGTATCAGTGCATGTCTGAAAACAGCTTAAGTGTACTTTCACTAATAATAGTCAATCACTGACCAAAGCATGTGTGTACTAACCACAAAAGTAGTGTCATTCTCATCTGGCTTTACAAGGAAAGTTACTTCTGAGAAGTCCTCAGAGGAACAGGGCCCCAAATATAAACCTAAAGGTATTCTAGGGAGATGCTGTATGCAATCTGATTGGAACAAATCTATAGTAGGTGGTCACATCTACTCACTGACACAAGTAATGTAAAATTTCCTCATTTTGCGTTGGGCTCACTCCTAAAGACACTCACTTTTGTACACACTGGGCGTGAGATTGTTAAGATCGAATCTTAAGCAACACTTGAAAACTATCGAAGAATTGTATTATTAGACACGCTGGTCTAATAATAAAGTTTTTGATGATCTGCAAGTGTTGCTGCATATTTGATCTTTTCAGTTTGTTTTCCCTCATCCATGCACCTTGACAGTAGGTGAAGTTGTGCCAGGAATTTTTACTTTGCTTAAAGACTGTTTACCCATTTCAGCTCAACACAGCTGTCATGGTACAAAATGACTTACCCAACACTTTATGCTACAACAAAAATACATATAGTTATCCACTGTTCTAGTTAAACTTACATTAACCGTGTCACGTTTTTTACTTTTGAATATTTGTAATCAAGGTGATTTTTGTCTCATCTTTGTTCAAGCTGGATTATAAGTTTCTTTTGTAAATGGTCTGCACTTATATATTGATTTTCTACCTTATTTGTACTCAAAGCACATTAACACTGCTTCTCATTCACCAATTCACACACACACACTGAACGATCTCTAGTGATTTAAGTGTTAATAAGGTGTTGATTCAAATTTATAGTCATTTTAGAAGCTGTACTTTATGTAAGTTGTGGGGTATGGGAATGGCCCTCATTGATATAAATTGACTAACAAGTCAACAGGGAAAATGTATAATGAAATCATTACAACAAAGCTTAAGAACTTACATACATACAAATAATCATAATTACAGAAACTACACTCTACAGAGAAACTTGATAAACTAAATAATAGGGTTTCTTTAGACCATCAAGTACAGCCATTTTAACTACAGTCCTGAGATAACCTCTAGGGAAGCGTATTGATTAACACTGCTTCTATTGCAGTGTTGTGCTTTTGGCATCACAGTCACAGAGAGTGATGTCATCTATTTGGGGAGAGAGGTCATTCATTTTCAGCTCAAAGCAGCGGGGAGGATATTAGCTCCTCTCCCATCTAGCAGCAGTGTCCACTGTTTGGCAGGTCCACTAGTATTTGTGGAAAGCACAGAACAACATTTGCAAAGGCGCAACACTTAAAAGAACGCTTAAATTTCAAATGTAGAAATACTACAACATAAACATATGAAGCAAGAGAGATCAATTTTGGTTTCTTAGGAGACAGTAGCAAAACGAAAAACAGGGGAAAAGACCAAAGAAGATCATTTCCATGAGTACCAGAAGGGTCCATAAGATTATGTGCGGTTGAGTTGTCATATAATATTGTCCAATAAATGTATCCATTCAATATTTTGGTTGTCTCCATTACCTGGAAGCAGTACATGAATACTACAGTTAAATTGAGAGGCATCTTTAATCGACAGCTAAACCAAGAGATAATCATAGTTCCAAAATATGTAAAATATTTTTGTTTATAATAGAAATATATTAAAACAAGCGACCTGTTTAACACTCTATACTCAACTCTCGTCCATACAGCACTGAGTAATGCTGAAGAAACTGGGACTCAAGATTAATACTTTAAATGTCTCCAGGGTTATTTTGTTATATCTGCAACTGTCCTAAGACAACATTGCTCAGCACAATAACCATAATAAATTAGCAAAGAGCTTCAAATTTTGGGAGAGTAATGATGAATAATGAAGCATATTATTTGAAATCTATTCAATACCAGTATAATGGTACGTACCCAGGGGAAATGACACCAAAATTAATCTTTACATATGAAGCCTACAGGATAATTTTGGCTTTTTGAGCAAACTCAGTAATGCATAATCACATGACACATTGCATCA
>JAUBNQ010000013.1:7018880-7029858 GCA_032353495.1 Ctenopoma kingsleyae
AGCTTACTATATTTATTCATTTTAATTTTTAAAGTTGCACAACCAGTATTGTCATTTCTACCTATATAGCTCTAGCACCATCCAGTGTACTATATAAGGAATTCATACAACCTTACAGGATGGTGGCAGGAGATTACTGTAGGATTATAGTTATCGATAATACCAACTCATTTGTGATTATTTTGTTAGTTTAAAATTAGATGAGCATGCTGGAGGTTATTGTTTTATTTAATTTGTGATATACGTATCATCATGTTTCTGTATAAACTACAGAAACGTCTTTGTGTTAAAAATACACTTAGCCTGGTACTTTTGTCATTGCAAGGTGGTCTGCATTCCTTCCCTGCTGTCATCACAACTAGGGAAGGGTTCACCTATCAGTTTCATGTTGTCACACCCCAGCCTGCTATGCACGTTACATACCTTTGATTGTCCAAAACATGCCACTCCCAATGATAAAACTCTCAGTCAGAGACAGTGACAGTCATAGTTCAAGGCTGATTCATGTGCAATTATAACTCTGTATATGACTTAAACTCTTATCTCTTGTAACTTCCACAAAGCATGCCAGACACTCATCTTTGGATGGCACTACACATGTTCTGATCATTATCAGTATAAATATACACGCTACAATAAAAAGCAACTTAAAGTTTAGGGGTATTTAGCGGTATTTTTACTTTTTGAACATTTCCTTCTTAAGTTACTATATACTTCTACTTCTAAAACGTACCTTACACAAATAGAGTATACAGTACCTGGTGCCCTTGTTGCTAGCAGTGGTGGACAAAATACTGAGATAATTTACTCAAGTAAAAGAGGTAAGATTATCACAAAAGCAGGTTAAAGAAACATACATGTGCACAAGTACTTTTTCATTTCTCTTCCATTAATTCTCTGAACAGGCCTCAGATTCATCTTAAGTCCCCATGCTATGAACCAGTGGAACCAGTTAACATTTTCTGCACCTTCACCAGCAAAAACATATAAAAGCTACTTGTGCACTGCATTAATATTACCACTTTAATAACGTGTGATCATTTATCATATCAGTTTATCAACTTTCATGATAAAACTTCTTCTTGGGTAAAATTTTGGATGCAGAAGTGTAGAGTGCAGAGTGTTGCATTGGCAAAGTTAAATTTTGAGCACTTCTTCCCCCACTCTATACATGATTCATTCAGAAGAAGTTTGATTATTTAAAAATGTAGTGAGGCTTACTCAGGCAACTGTAGAGTGTGGTTTTCTCTTTGACCAAACTGTCACAGTGCAACTACAGACCTAAAGTGAGAGTAACAGTCAAGTTGAAGCTATTAGTGCTTTTATTAGCACACTTGTCAAAGTCCGCTGTCAGCCAGATGATGTATTAAAAAGTCAACAATATTTTAATAGACAGGCATAATGACGGGTAACACTTCACAGTACTGTCAGTCACATGATTAATTGAACATCACTACATGTATATTTTCACTCATTATATTACAATCAATACGAATAAAATGTCTGTCTCCATTAAAATGTGTCCCACTAAGTTCAAAGTAAAGTTGGAGGAGCACAAAATCAAAATCCCGCTTTGCTGTTCTGCTTTCTTGACACCCAGGTCCTTCAGTCAGGCAGAAAGAAAAGCAATTATGAAGGAATGAATTGTAATGACAGAAAAAGGAAAAATGTTGAGTGAAAAGGGCGAGAATGAGAGTATTCTTTTATTGTTCTGTGAAGCCACTCCCTTTGGGTGGCTGAGGAATCACCTCCCTTGATGTTAAAATAGCCAGAGTTGTTAGGGTGTGTTTCCAAGCTGCAGTGTGGTAGATAGGTGTTTGAAGCAGAACTACAGTAGGTGTTTATTCTGTCTGTCCAGAGAGTCACGGAGCTTACAGTGGAGGTATGTACATGGTGTCTTTCTAAATCCTTTGTCAAAGTTTCTGTCTACATTATTATTCTCCATTTACATATGTATATATTTCTGTAAAGATAAACATAAAGTGTATGAGGATTATGTAATGATACAACTTCAGCATGTTCAATACAGGACATACTTTTTGTGACTTGTATGTAAATGCATGTCTTACTTAAACACTGATTTACTACAGGCAGGAACATAACACACAGAATTTCTTGTCTGAGCTTGTTGTTGCTTATAATCATGAATATAATTCTCAAAATTTGTGCTTGCGGCACAAAGCCAATATTAGATGTTTGCATTTTAAGGTGTTATCCTGAAGAGATGAACATCATAGTCTGTCTTGAAAGTTGGGCAATTGCATTTGAACTGAGAACATTGTTTTCTTAAAGCTGGAAATCTTGTAGTCAATCAAATCAAACCAAGTTATATTTATATATCCGAAAAATCACAAATTTACCTCGAGGGACTTAGCACACTGTGTAACAGAAACAGTGTCACACCCAGGAATTACATAAGTAAAAACTCCTTTTCAAAAAAAAAAAAAAGGGAAAAATTGAGGAAACATCAGGAACCTAAAGAGGAACAAAAAAGGACAGATCGCCATCTCAGGACAGACAGATGTGCAATAGATATTGTCTTAGATCTGTCACAAAAGATTAGTGTTGAATGCAGCAATCTCAATAGTTTAAAGAGAGCTCTATTTCTATTCTTTAACTCTGATAAGTGGACCTGTCTTAAAGAAATTCTTCACACAAGCTAAAACAACAGAGACACACCTAGCAATAAACACTCACACAGTTTATGAACTGATACAAGTTGTCGGACTGAAGACTGATAATTAGGCAAATGTTTAAAGTCATAACTTCTTCTTCTTCTTCGTTTGCCTTAAGGCTTCTGATGTGAAAGTGTTTGTGGATTGCACATGTATGTCATACAGGTACCATGTTTATCATCAATAGTTAATGCCATGCTACCTGTATGCCCCTCTGACTTACTGACAATGGTGCAGTATGTTTAAAGAAGGGTTATTATGGAGGGTAGGTGTGTCTTCATGTGGGTTCAGATCAAGACAAACCAGTTTAGTTTGGGGTTAATTCATACAACTGCAGTCTCAGTGACAAACCCAGCACATGACACATTCACAAAACCAACCAGATGAACAGAAACACTCTGTGCTTAAGTGGTGAATTCTCTTCTTGTTCTTTGACCCTTACAGGTGAAGTCACAAAATGAGCAGATGTAAGTAGTTAATTATCAAGTAACCCCTAAATATATTTTTGTCTCTGCTACTCGTTTTAACTTTTATTCTTTTAGGAAAAATAGAAATAATCAAAATCATGCAAATGCAAATGAAAACAGAGAACACAGAGGCAAAAGTTAATGTACAATTAACAACAGACAAAAGAAAGGTTGAAAAGCCTTGTTGTAGCCACATATTTAATTGATTTAATTATTGCATATTTAGTTGTTTTCTGTTGTGTTGCCTAAAGCCGGTATCATTTTTTACCTGCTTAAAAGATGTGTAGCTGCTCTGATGTGAGCTGGTCTTGTGTTTGCAGCAAAGTCATCTCTCCTGAAGGACAATAGCTGGATCAGAAAAGCAGATGTTGAGGAAGAAGTTGTCGAGTAAGTTGTGCAATCCATAAATGCTGAAAACGCATATGCACCTAGAGAATGACTAAAATGTTGGGTGTGACTTGTCATTCATAACTCAGGTGTTTCTTTGGTATACAAAAAACACTTGTTACTGCATCATTTGTGCAGGTCACTGCGCTGAGTCATCTTTGCATTACTGAGTGTATATTATGGCATGAGTGAATTAATTGCTTGTTATTTTTTTCTCCTTTCAGTGGAGATCCAAACTTTGGCAGAAGCGTTCTGAGCCGAAACAAATCCAACGAAACTCTTGTGAGGTAAAATAAATGCTTCAATTTCTTTTTCACAAATAAAGTACAAAATAATGGGAAATTACTTTTTATTGTGATGTCTGTGTGCAACATTTTTTCGTGTCATTGCTTATTTTACTTCATGTGTTTATTTTGTGTTTTGCTCATAGCGCAGAGGGTGAAACCACCAAAACTATAAGCACATCAACATCTGTGCAGGCTCTCTCTAAGAGGTATCTTTTCTATAAGCTGTCATCTTTTTTGAATGCAAGAATATTTGTGTTTTTCATATACACATAACTTACGGGTTAATCATTGCAGATTCACTGGAACTCAGGATGAGTTCAACAGCAGGTTTGTGAAATATTTATACAATATATAGTTTTTTTTTGTCTGTAATTTCAGTAATGTTAACCAGACTTAATGGTTGACTTAGAGGTTTCTCTTCTATCAGCAGCACCCTTCCATCCAGCAGGACAACATCTTCATCCACCAAATAGTATGTTTACATAATCACACAACTGAATGTGCAAATTCTAGTGACATCTTTATGAAATAATGTTAAAAACCTGTCCCTTTGTTGCAGCACATATTCAACCCTGAAGTCAGATTCTCCCATCACGTATGTAATGTTCCAGTCAATGCCGCATAATACAAAAACCAACAGAGAAACAATAACTATAATGTCTAATTTTGTTTTTGTCATGTCACTACAGCACATCCAAAACTATTTCTACAGAGGAGAACAAATCAAGGTACACAATAAATACCAATGAATATTTTACACCAAGGAATTTTGTAACTTGTTTGTAACAGTTTTTTATTCGTCTTCCTTCAGCACTACAACCACCACAATCACCAAGAACGGCACCACGGTTACCACCACAGAGACTGTGAGGTAGAAAATACTACAGCATTAATATGTATCGTCTTATCCCACACTGTCAGTACACTGTAAATCCTAAAAGCTGTCCTAACTTACACAATTTAGTTAACCTTACTCATTTACCAACAGTAAATTAAAATACAGTATGTATGTACTTCCTAGTTTTTTTTATGAAGTTAGAGTTAATAACGGGGTGAAGACAGGAATTTACCTTTTGTTTTTGAGTGAAGCTAACTTAGAACCATGAATTGGCAGCAAAGGAAACAATGATCTTACTGCAGCAGTGGGAGGCAGCAATGCCTACTCTGCCTAAGATTAAGCTAAGACCACTGTTCTTTTTATGAGTTTAGTGAGGCATGATTACAAAACCATGACTAAAGGAAATGTGACTGAAATATTGCAATCTGCAATCTTGATTGCAATCAAGTACTTAATTAATTAAGTTAAGTTTCATTAAGTTTTTAATGAGCTCAGCCCAACTAAATTAGATGGAATACACACAGGATACACTTGAAATTATGTAGTTGTTTGAAATAGTAATTCTGAGTAGTCTATGCTAAGTCAAGAGTACATCTGAAGTAAATTATCAGAATGTAAGTGTGCAAAATAAGCTTTTTTTTAGTACAAAATGAAATTCTATTCCTCTTTACTTAGTATTTTTAAGATCATTTCCAGGCTTTCTTTTTAAGTCAGGCTAATTTTAATTTACAGTGTAACATTTTGAGTTTCTTTCTTTCTTTCTTTCTTTATTTTTCAGTTCTCCTGTGAGTAAAACTGCCACCAAGACTGACATATTTGCTGAACGAGTGAAGTCCTCAAGCAAAGGGTAAAAATATAATGCTTTACTAATCAATAGTGACAGAAGAAATACTTCAATACAAAAACAAACTCCTGTATTAAACATTTTGTTCAAGTGTCACATCATCACGCAAACACTTTTACTCAAGCAATAAGCAACAGATTTAAGATATTTGTACTTGTACTCATGTAAGCTATTTAGATTTCACTCTATACTTTTCTAAAAGTAGAAAATATTATAAATTACCCAACTGTACATAAATCAGTTAAAATGAACTCTTTGTCAGTTTGCTTGAGATTTGCTGTCATGTACAAATACAGAACTATTAATCAAATAATGTGGCAGGAGTCAAATGTGAAAAAAAAGAAAGAAATTATTTTACCACTGCATCATGCTCTCCCTCCAGTGAGAATCTTGTGCAAGAGCAACGTGTACTGTTAAAACGCAGGAACTCCGAGACTGTACTAATTTATTTGTAATATCTTTTCACACAGCGCACAGTATTCAACCTACTCACCTACCAAAACAACCAAAGTGACTGAGACAGCTGTCACAAGTACTAAAGAGTAAGATGTTGCTCTTATTTTAAAAAGTTAAATTTAAATCTATACATAGCCTGCAATTTAAACTGTCTTTGATATATTTGCAGTGTGGATGACAAACTTTATGACACATACACCCCAACTTCTATCAAGAATGATTTCTCAGCTTTGGACAGGTGAGTGTAAAAAATGCATTTTATTGATGAAGACATGCCAGTATTTATATAATTTAATAAAACCTATTTTATTCATTACAGCAAAACAAGCATCTCCAAAACTGAGACTGTGATAGTGAAAAGCAGCAATGACAAGTGAGTTTCATCCCATAGTGGGGGTAAAATCACATTATATTCAAATATATTAAATTAAAAGTTAGTCTATATTTTTCTTATTGTCCACAAGTCGAATCCAGATTAAAAAAAGAAAAAACTGTATTGCATGTGTACCCACGGTTAATATTTCTTCTTCTCCTTTTTTAAATGAAATTATACATTAATTACATCATTACATCAACATTGTGTTGATTTAAACTTTAAGTGGTTTGGATGCTGTGGCACACTGATTAAAAAGAAAATATGCAAAGGAGTTATCTGACCCCTAATCTACCAAAACGGGCTACCCTAACTACAGATTTAAAAAAATGATTCACCCTTTGTTGAAATTATTTTTCTGTAGTGTTGAGGATAAACTCTATGAAACACTCCTTCCCACGTCCATCAAAGATGACATCACAAGCAGGTAACATTTGAACTCAGACACAACACACATTAAAACAAAATGTCCATAAAGGGACTTAAAGTGTGGCCTTTTTATAGAAATATCTTATTATTAATAAACATTATGTGTAACAAGTAATGTGCTTTTCATTCCAGCAAAACATCAATCTCCAGTACTAAGACTGTGACCGTGAAAAGCAGCATTGACAGGTGTGTTACTGCAGGACAACTTACTCTTTGTTAAATATCAGACAATCAGATAAAATATTTGTTTATGTATTTATTTTTGTTCTTTCAGTGATGGTGTTGAAACTACAACAACAACAAGGACTTCCTCAAAGTAAAATTAACTTTTGTCAGCGACATATTCTCAAAGTATAAGGTTTGCGTTCATAATAACCACGTATTATTCATTTTATTTACAGGTCTGATGACCCCTATGACTCCTACCTGTCTAGAGTCACTACGTCCAGTGTGTCTTCTCCTGTCAGGTGAGATGTCTCATTGAAAAACTTTAACAAACAAATCATATAATTATCATGTCAGTGAAACAAGACCTTGTCATTGTCTCAGCAGCTCAAGCATCACAAAGAGAGAGGTCTACACAGTGGAGAGCAGCAGGGGGTGAGTGAAATATTATGTATATTATGGTTCAGTGTATTCTGTACAACACTATGATTGTTTACTGTCTGGACTATTAAATGTAATTGTCAAATTTCACCCTAAATGTAATGTAATGTAAGAAGATTTTCAGCTAAATAAAATTGTAAAGGCCAGGTTAAATAGTTTACTTTCAAATCTTTATTTTTATGTTTTTTATTACTTTATATAGAACTTTATATACTTAATTCGTTCATTCAACAAATATACATGCACAAAACACGGGTTTCTCTCACTTTCTCCTCACGTTTCTCTGTTTTACATACACCCTGGCATTTGTACCATCCTCCATCTTCCAAACTTTATTGAGACAGTTGATATAACAAAACTAAAATCAGTCATTATCGTTATTAGCAGCTAGAATTAACACAATTTCTGAATTATAATATAAAAATCAACAAAATGAAGTCATAAAGTTTAGTTTCCAACATATCCAGCTCATTTCTATATGCTTCTTTACCAAACATCTACTGCTCATAGACTGATGATTTTTTCTCCACCCACACCGCCTTCAACACCATCAGTACCAATCCCATGACAACTTTTGATTTTTTCACATAATTATACATATGCACCTCTTTAACCAGGTGAAAACGTGGTGGCTCTTATTCCTTATCTGCTCTGTTTGCACCCACAGCATCGATAAAACCTACTCTTACTCCAGACCAGACTCCAGGTAGGAATCAGAGTCAAACTAAGACTTTAAATAGTAATTTTTCTTTTTTTTATACAGTATGTTAAAAATACTCTAAATCTCACATTTGAACTGTGGTTCTTTTTAACTTTGTGTAGCTATGAGTACAGCAGCATCAGCAGCCCCACTACCTACACGTCATCAGTGTACAGCAGGAGCAGCAGGTTTAAGACCATCTTAACTATGCTTGGTTTAATATTGGTGTTCAAACATAATGTGAGAATAAAGCACGACTCGGTGACTTGTAGAAGCTGACATCTGTGTAAATCTCGCAGCAGGTCAGATGATATTCTGTCAGATCCAATCTACTCTAAGTCATCCATCAAGAGTGTGTATGCATCTCCTGAGAGGTAAGAAAAGAGGAACAACCGTCTTTCTCAACCTTGGAAACATTACTTTGACTAAAAAGCAAGATTAAAAGTTGACATGAGTGACTCCATGAGACTGAGATATTTCAGTCCAGACCAAAGTGGTTCACCAACCATCCAACAGACAGACTTTGCAATTCATAACTATTATCAGCCTACTATATTACCTTTATCAGTCCACATATAACATGGAACATGTGCTAAAATTAGTCCAAACCATTGTTTCTAAGGTCGAGACATTAGACATAACAATATAAGGCTGATGCTCTTTTAATGTAGTGTAAAACACTATCAACTTGTTCCAAGCAGGACTGTTCTTGAGAAAGACCTGTGCACCTCCTGCCGCAAGCCCTTCACTGGTGATGCCAAGATCGTCCTGGATGACATGAAGATCAACTGTCACGCTTCCTGCTTTAAAGTGAGCACATTAATTTAGTCCCTTCCATAAAACTTAGCAACAACGATGGTTGAAGGCACATTTAGATGCACTGTGTAAAAATACTACGACTGCTGTCAGAACAGTGCATGTGATTTATTGTTGTAAAAAAGGAAAGTACTTTAATGCTGTAGCACATTATGGGTGTAATCAGTCTGAGTATTTGAAATCACCTGTGTGCACGTTCAGAGCTTTTAATTTGCAAAGTAACAAGTAGCTATAGCCATCAGATAAATGTAGTGTGGTGAAACGTACAGTAATTCTCTCTGAAATGTAGTGCTTGTACTTCTAAGTACATGTACTTACATTCTGCCACGGGCAAGAAGCTGTTATCAGGAAGTGTGCAGCTGTTTGCTCTGCATGCATCTCTCTCCTCATATGAGTGTTTGTTTGTGTTGTGTTTGTGTGACAGTGTGAGGTGTGTAACAGCACCCTGGGTCATCTGAAAGCTGGAGACAGCATGTGGATCTACAAACGCACGGTGCACTGCGAGAACTGCTTTGAGGTCACCAGAGGTAAAAAAAAAAGAAAAAAAAACTCTTCATGAATTCCAATTAATAAATCTTGTTAGTTTTGTTAAACCAAATAGAATGTAACAGTTAACATCCTCTTTTCCACAGATAAATGGAGACGCTGAGTTTCTCCTGAACCGTCAGTGGATACGTATGAATAAAGAAAAAAATTCTCACAGTTTATGAATATGTTTTGGGTGACACTGATTCTCCGGTACTTTAGTTTTAACAAGCGGTCAGATCTGGGTGTTTTGGCAAATGAGAGTTGCATTAGGCTTACATTAACTTTTTGAGGCCTGTGCTGTGTTGCTGACATTATAACATTTTTGTCTGTATCTATTCCTTCAGATGTTTACAAGCGTTTCTGATATTGTCTTAAGCTTGCTGCCTTTAGGGGAACTTTTACCATATGTGTAAAATGATAGGAAGATATTGCAGACATATTTAGGGCCGGGGGCTTTTTCTGTGTGCAATAAAATAAACTGATGTATGTTTGTCTAAATAAATGTGTCCGTTCTTCTGGTGTATAGAAGCCTTGTTCTTTAATCAATCATTACTTTTTTATTTTCATTGTTATTGTTATTATATTTTTTTAATAAATAGCTTTAGTTATGCATATAGTCACCAAAGCATGCATAATAACATCTTTTACCATATATTTTTACTGTAATGTAAACTACTGATTCCAAAACAAACAAAATCACACTTTAAACAAAATAATCTCATTGTACTCTAAGGAATAGTTTGTTCTTTTCTTTCTTCCGTCTTTCCCTTCATAGCCTACACAATAGCCCAGTCACAGATATGATTGAAATGTTTCCTTTGTATTCAGATGTCCTGTGGCCCTTTTTGAAAGACAAGCAAATGAACACTTTTATTTAATAAGAAGAACTCTACAAATCTGCTGATCGTAACAAAATATAATGTTTATTAATGTATCAGCTGTAGAGGTGGAGGGTGGTGTACAGTATAAACGATGATAATGAAAGACAGTGGAGGATGAAATATTGATCTCTTTTTATGGGTGAAATATAGTGTAGCAATACTACAGGTAAAACATACATACATACATTCAAAATGTTACTTAGATAACAGTACAAAAGCACCTAAATATATTTGAAATACAAAAATAAAAGTCTTTATCATGCAGAATGACTCATTTAAAATATTTGATATTATTGGATTACATGTATAACTGTTGGTGGATTCAGTGAGCATCACTTAAATGTTGCAGTCTTAACCTATACTGTACATCATAATTTATTAGTTCATTATATGTTGTATTAATAATCGCATTAATAATCGTTAATTGTAGTAATTACAGTTGTTATTTAAATGTAATGGAATAAAAAAAGTACCATTTTTCATCTGGAGTGTAGTTGAGTAAAAGTACAGCATCTCAAAACTGTGCTTAGGTATAGTAATCTACTTGAGTACCTGTACTTTCCAGCACTGATGAACAGTTAAAACACAACTGCAGCAATATTATATAAATATTTAAGTTTTAATCAGTGGCACTGAGTCATAACAACCATAATATTCTGCTTACAGCCACATTTAGGTGTTAACTTTTTAG
>JAUBNQ010000013.1:7036232-7054854 GCA_032353495.1 Ctenopoma kingsleyae
CAGCCGTCCGTGGAAAGGGGATCTCTCTCTGAATTGCCTTTCCTGAGGTTTCTTCCCATGTTCCTTCATTTTGCTTGCTTGAAGGCACATGGGGAGTTTTTCCTCATCTTCTTAGAGAGCCTGGGCTAGGCCCCTATTGCTGAGCATGTTGACTCTTCACACTTCATTTCTAATTCTTTTTGCATTCAAAATTAAATAAAGACAAGCAGTAAAAACACAAATCACATAGAGTTGTACCCACTATTTATCTTTTGTTCAGTTAATTTATCTTTTATATGTCTAATCATTTAAAATTATAAGCTTGTATACTATGAAAATACATTTGTGCCAGCTTACTTTCTATTGTTAACTAAATGTATCTTTGATATAAATAAAACCTTTAAAATTTGAGTTTCACATACTGAGAATGACAAAGAGCACAGACCAATTATTTTAAACATATTCAATTAAGTTTTTTTTTTTTTCAAATGACATGCATGTAATAAAACCATAAAAAACGGTAAACAGGAAAACATCTGTATAAACTGCAAACAGTGCTTTAGTGCTAGCAGCTCATTTAGTTTATCTTCAATAAGCATAGAACTGAATCCATAAATGTATAACTGGCAAAACACGTAACGATTTTCCATTATCACCACTGTTAGGTTTAAGTAAGTCCATAAAAGTTTAACTTGAATTGAGGTTGCTCACCATTCGGGAAATAAAAATGGTGCAGAAAACTCTCTGCAGAATCACTTGGTCGACCCCCTTCAACCCAAGAGTTGAAATGAACGTGCGCATTGTACTTGACCTGTCTCCAACAAGGGTTCACCTACAATTTGAGAGTTTCACCAACACAGAATATGAATTAAGAACAACGTTTAACAAGTTGAAGCAGCTACTTTGGTATAGTTTATGGTGCAATTAAACTATTTTTGTTCAGTAGAATAAAAAATTTCAAGATTTTACAGTGCACAGACTATGTGAACATATAATTTAAGAGACCACATAAAACTCATGTCATTAATTTATATATTTAATTATAATTATATATAATTATATATTTATTTATTACTTGTTAAGGGGACCTTTGACTTTGCCTTTGTTTTTGGGATGATATACTCACAAGTTAGTAATGATATATTTTCAACTAGTTTCTGCTGTCCCCAAATGGCAAACATATGAGTATTCAGGTTTTAAGGTTCCTAAAACATACTGGAAGCAAGTGTAAGGAGGCTAAGACAGGTGTAATACGATCACTTTTCCTTGATCCAGTTAAGATTTTTGCAATGATACATACAATGTTGAACTAAGGTCAGAGGTTCACATTAGCAGGATTATGTCATTTCTCCATTAAACTCCTCGTGACTTATTTCCATAACTTAACTTAACAGAAATGAACATAGCAGAGTGCTATTTGCTGCTGGTCCCAGTTCTAGAGTTACTGCTTTACTGTTTCGACACTCA
This sequence comes from Ctenopoma kingsleyae, assembly GCA_032353495.1. Classification (NCBI taxonomy): domain Eukaryota; kingdom Metazoa; phylum Chordata; class Actinopteri; order Anabantiformes; family Anabantidae; genus Ctenopoma; species Ctenopoma kingsleyae. Next base: position 7,037,679 of record JAUBNQ010000013.1, read on the forward strand.
TGCAATGGGATATGGTTGCCATAGTAACCATGCTTACATTAACTGGGTTTTTGAGTCAGATTTGCTCAGCACTCGCTCTAAAAAGCCTCTACAAGAGACTCTTGAGCTTTTACACCATGTATTGTTGCACTCATGTATACTGTGTCTATGCATGTGTTAGCTCAAGCTTGTGCCTTGTGCCTGTATTGCACAAGGCACAAGGTGTAGCTATACATGTGTGTCCTTTATTATAGAGCTGTTATAGCCACATTGTGATTCAATACTGCGTATTTGTGAGTTTGTTTGGATGTTCATTAGTGTGTGTGTACGGATCAAGATCTTCTTCTTTCTCTAAAGCTGCATTCAGTGAAGGTTGGCACTCCTCCTCTGGGTCATGAATACATCCTTGTCCCAGAGCTCCAGCAGCCGTTGTTTGTGTAACTTGCTGTGAATGTGAGTTTTATCCAGTAGAGTTTGGGCCTAATTGTGTCAGGAATGCCAAACGCTTTACTCTGACAGGTGTGTGCCACTCTGACTACCAATCACTGTGGGTGAACTCTGTGTTTACACATTGAACACACATTATTTCTCCTGTCCTATAATCTGCTTTTTATTATGAGTATGCATGAAAGTAGAGTTTGGAAATCTGACCTATGTTAACAAACCAATAAGTGATACAACCTAACATAGAGCTATGCAGTATATTAAACAATGTGATTGTGACTATTAAGCAGTATAAATGTAGACTCCACATCCCAAAGTAGAGCATAGTAGATCTAATTCTGATTTTGGCAATGGGGTGTAGCCTACATGCACAATCCCTGCTTATCCCAAGAGCCCTCTAAAAAAAATCTGTAGTTTAGCTGCAGCTAAACCTCGTCTTACTGTATCAAACAAAGCTGTGACCCAATCATTTAAAACATCAATACTGATCTGTAAAAAGCAGATTAATATTTGGCCTGAGTGTGTTCAAATATAATCAATGTGCTTTATGTGTGTGCGTGTGTATGTTAAATGGTAAAGCATTAAGACTAACATGTCCTTCACTGCAATGTTGTGTCCAGCCAAGCGGTGGCGAGGAGTCTCCTCTGTCCGTCCATACAGTTGCATAGAGGGACTCTCCACTCTCAGCTGTCCCATCCTGCCTTACACTAAATCTGCTGCACTAACCGAGTCCCCAGGTAACACAAACATAATGCACATTCTTGCATACTACACGTACCTGCTAACCAAAAGAGTCACCCTAACTTCTGATGCGCTTCTGAGTAACATTTGTAGATGTTTCAGTATTTATCTAATGTAGTTTCATATTGATCATCAAATCAGACATGAATCTATTTTGTGGCTTAAATGAAGTGACTGGTCTTAAGTAAATTCACTGGGCATTTAGCATTTGCTTTAGTATTGCAATGATTAGACAAGTGAATTAATTGATCAGTTAATTGATCATTTTAATCATAATAGTAAATTATTAAGCAGAAATACCAAACACTTTGTTGATTATTAGTATTAAGCTGATGTTTTGTTATGTTTTTGTCATCTTATTTGTAGCTGTGCTAGCAGTGTGCCTTGAGTTATAGCATTGTCATTCGCTGGTCCAGACTGAAATATGTCAAAAAGTGTTTGATTTCTTTCAGTTAAATTTTCTACAGACATTAATGATCCCCACATGATAAATCCTAATAACGTTGATGATCTCTGGACTTTTCCAGATGTTGATGGCTTTGTGTTTTTTATCCATTTGATGGACGCCATGAAATTTAGTGCATACATATTTGTTACTCTCAGGATGATTTGTGATAAATGTGATGGTTCGTTTAGCATCATCATCAGATAAAAACCTAAATTCGCCCAGTTCTTTGATGTATACCAAACACTCACAAAACAAGCTGTTGCTCCATTTCACATCCAAAGTAATAAGAACACAAAGCCAAAAACATCTGTTGCTTCTGAAACATTTTGGTGTAGCTCACTGTGTAAACATAACCCATATTCTTAAGCAGCCTGTTACTTGCAGTTTACAATCAGATTAATGCAAATTGCAGGGAAAGGATTATAAGGTCATACCCTCAAACAGATTGAGACAAGCAAGTTCAAAAATCCCTCTGGCTGCTCATCCATATTTTAGATTTCCACAGATGTCAATGACTGCGTGTTGAGTTGTGATTTGCATGTCAGGCTGGTCACCAGTGATTGAAATGTCCTCTGTCCTGCTGTGTTTCTCTTTTTTCAAGCCCCCTTACCGTCCTCTGGTCAGTCTTTTCTCCAGTCAACTTTCCCTCTCAGGCCCAGCTGCAGCCTCGGTGACAGAGCGCCCACTTTTCTGTCAAACTCCACTCTCCACAGTAAGAGCTCACTGACAATCTGTCTTCTCTTCTCTGTCATTTTTATTTCTGCAGTTTCATCAGGCATGAGTCACCATCCATCTGTAATGATTATACATACATAAATGTCACTTCTGTTAAAGAAACGTCTTTGCTGTGTGATGAGTGCCTGTATTGCATGCATTTACCTTTGTTTGCCCTTGGCTATACAAAATAAAAGAGAGTAATGTGGCTCTCCTGTGTGTTTTTAGATGTGGGTCGTCGGCACGCAGCCATCAGCCCCCAGTGTTCCCTGGACAGTGAGGTGGGCGTGTCAGAACTGGAGGATGACTCCATCTCTATGAGCTACAAACTGCAGGACATGACAGATGTAGAGGTCATGGCACGACTTCAGGAGGAAAGTGAGTTAACTATCTAAATGTCTTGTTGGTATTAAATTGAATTTATAGTAAGTGAATCACCACTACACCTACTACTATTTCAATCATAATAAGCATGCCATAATTAGTTTTATGCATATAAATAGTTCTTGTCATGCACCTTTTTACACTACATATGTACATATTAGATTTTATATTGTTGCTTCTTTTTCTCTTTGGTAATGCTGTTTCACTGTTTTTAGAGGCAGCAATCACAGCACAATTAGCACAATTATTTTTAGAATGGTATTAATCATTTACCAAGCAATGATTTGTCCCTCTGAAGGTCTCAGACAGGACTATGCCTCTACCTCAACCACAACAAGCCGGCGCAGCTCCACCTTCTCCTTGCACTCCCTCAGGCGCAGCGAGATGGATCTGGAGGAGGAGGATGAAGAGGACGAGGGGTACGACCAGCTCCCTCCTCCTCAGCCTCGATTGTTCCGCACAGGGTCTATGCAGCGGGGCAGTCTGCCTCACTCTCACACCTTTTCCAGTATCAGAGACTGCAGAAGCAGCTTGACAACCCCTCAGTTTTCACTCAGCGGACTCTCCCAAAACTCTGGATCTTCTAGCCTCACCACGGAAACTCATACAGCGTATAGGAATAGCACAGGTGAGTGTCACTACAAGAATTACCGGTATGTGTTTTCTGTTAAATGGATACGAGTGTCCCAACTAAGGCTGGAGGCATTCTGGAAAAATTGCCCCCATTTAAGCTTTTCCTAATTTCTGACCAGACGATTTCTGTCTGCCAAGACGGATTTAAAGACTGCTCTTGATTATAGGATTTAACAGTCTTCTTCAGTTTGGGTCAGTGTGTCAGTCTCCTCTGTTGTATTAGTTGCATGATGTTGCAGGCTGTGATATTTGAAAATGTTTCTTTACAACTTTCACAAATTTGTGCTTTTTTTTTTTTAGTTTAATCAAGGCAGAATTCTTATAGCAACAGATTGACATTTTGGAAAATACACTCATTGGCTTGCTTGCAGAGAGTCACATGAGAGGTTTGACACTACTCTCATAAAGGTACAGACAGCTGCTGGTTAACTTAACTTAACATGAATACTGGAAACAGGTGAAGAAGCCTGGTCCTGTCAAGATTTAACAAATTATGTTTATATTTTATTTGAAAATGAAACCTATAACCTAGTAGTTGTGGTTTTTAATGATTACGTCTTCACCTTAAACACTGACTTTTGTATTTCCCAAAATGTCAGTTCCTTTAATATTACAAATGTGAAACTTTAAAAGCTCCACGCAGAGTCAACACCTTCAAAACCTGATTTAACTTGTTGGTACGGTTGCATAGACAAACTACGGAGAAGCATGCCCAACCTGATCCGAGCTCCCAGCATGCCCAGTGTTTCGAGTATTCCATGTCTGGCTTCCCCTGTCAACCCACCCTCCCATGGCCCTTCCTCTTTGCCAACAATATCCTCCCTGCGGAGCAGCCAAAGTTTTGACTCATCAAATGGGCTTGCACGACTCCAGTCCTCCAGTAAGACTCTTTTCATCACATGGACATAAATCACCCATACAAAGCTACATTTTTATTCATGAGTAAATATAGAACACAGTTTTCTGAAGGTATTCCAATCTCAAATGCACTTATTACAATACAGTCACTGATATTAATATCACTTTCAGTATATACTGTACTGTTTGTTCATTTACATTTTTTGAGCTGATTGTATACTGTATTTCAGTTCCTTCCCCAGGGCTGCTCAGTCAGCGCGTTCAGAGTGTGGGGAACTTCCAGACTACTACTCGGCATCCAATAAAAGCCACAGCTTACGTAAGCCCCACAGTGCAGCAGAACCCGACAGCCACCCCTCTGTCCACCTCTATCAGTCTACACTCCATCCCCAGCAGTGCAGCACTGCCTCCACCCCTCAAACCCAGCAGCAGTTTCTTACCACAGCCCCTAAAAGCCAGCACCAACCAGCCGGCTGCCCCTCGCAGCTCCCTTCCTCGCCCAGCCTCCTTTGTAGGAATAGGCGGAGTTCCACGTGCAAGTAAAATTACCCAAGCCACGCGCAGGTAAGGGCAGATGTAGTAACTCCAAGAGTTTAAAGAGAACTTCACAGATTTTACACAACAAATTTTACAGCTGTATAGGTGAAATACATTGTATTAAGCCATTTTGTGGCTGTGGAACTGAAAATGAAATTAATCTGGGGGTGTGGAGGTAGAAAAAAGTGACACCATAGAAGTCTCCAGCTGTTACATTATGCATAATATGAGTGACGAAGTGAAGTGAAGTTTTGCCAAAGAAAAAGAATGCATGGAATAAATAAAAATATCTGGTTATGTCTGATCTGCTTTATTTGTTTTGTAACTATTTAAATATCAAACATGTTGCTTAAGTTGTGTTTATTTGTTGCTATACTAACTACATAAACAAAATGCTATAAATATTAATATATTGTGCACACCAAATGATAAGTTAATTATTAACTATTATTATGATATTTATATTACTATATGCAAAGCATGCAGAACATTTGGCTATTATAAGTTCTTAGATGTGAGCATTTCCCGTTTTTCTTGGACACATTAGTAGATTTAATATTTTTGAGTTTCTTGCTGTACTGGGTGAATAAAACAAGGAGTTTTATGACTAATTTCAGTTGCACTCAATTGACTCATTTCTTTGCATCTGTAGTTTGCTGACTCCTCCAAAGAGCCTGGCTGCCCTGAGTGCCCTGAGAGATGGCAGCTGGAAAGATGGCTGCTACTGAACCCACATCAACAGAAGTTCAGCAGGTGCACAGAGCAACGCTGCATGGGACCCAACTGATTTAAAATTTTGCTGCCAGGAGGGCCCAGTCTTGGGCTGTGACCCAAGAGAGAGTGACTGTTAACATTTCTTAAAAGCACTACTCTTCACTGAGGGACAAAGAAGAGACTGAGAACAGTATGGGTCCAGCAGGCTGGATCTGTACCTTACTACCTGCTGAAACACAGACTCGCGCACTGACTGCAACAACCTGGCAATATTCCAGCACATTAAATGTGAACTGGGTCTTATTTGATACATGTTTTTGATTTGTCATTGTGAATAGTTGAGGCTTTCATCCAAAAGAAGTTTTTTTTTCTCCTGCTGAAATCTTTTTAAAAAATAGCCCACGCTTTGTACATGCTTTCAGTGATTTTATCTGATTACTTTTGCTGTTATTATTTTTGGACAGATTGTGGTGTCAGATATGAAGTTGGACCTGAAATTGGAAAATTTGTTACATTGTGTGCCTGTTAGTTAGTGTGCTTCATATTAGTTATATTTATTGGCTGGACCATGCAGCATTTCTGATCAGATTTATGATTAATACATACCAATAAATTACAGTATCTTCTTTGTTTCTTACAGTAAGTAAATTATGACAGTCGTTAATGTAAGTAATGTAATTTTATCAGTTGACTGGCATCTTTTCATTATTGTTTACATTACAGCTAATATTTTTAATGTTGTTTGATAAACATAACCATTGCAATGATATTGCACATAAAGCTCTAATGCTTTTTACGGATGACCAGAATTTGAGGAGGAGGTGAATTTTTAAAGTGAATAAAAACCTTTGAAATTATTCTTCGCATTTTTGGAGTCCTTCTTTTATGCAGTTAACCTGGATAAAAATAAATCATGGAAGGAAAAGGAAAACTGGAAAAAGCTGAAAGGAATTAGTACAACTCATCAACTGCAGGTGGCATTGTTAGTCCACTGTGGACAATGACAGCTCAGCTTGTCAGGGCAGTAATGTTGTCAGCTCCACAAGAGACCCTGGAACTGAAGTGTCTAATGTTTAACTGGTTAGTATGTTGATGTTAAATCTCCCCAGTAACACCTGGCCATTCTGGCATACTGTTAGGGTAAGTGAATAAAATCTCTACTTGTTTGGATATTTGGAATATAAATGTTTTGTTAAATCTTTTTTGCAAAATCATTATATTTGGTTTAAGAAGACAGTTGCTTAGAGTGGGACTTGCACTGCTGATCTTTTGGATTTTGTGATAATGCCCAACAAAGCCCAAGAGGTATGTGTAGTCTGTTTTCATTTTCACTTTTATGTATCTAAAATCAGCAAAGATATTTTACAGAATCAGTTTTAAATCCCTGTATATTCATGTGATTTTCCATGATATACATTTTTTTTAGGATGCTGTAATAAACCTGAAGACATTGGAGGAGTTTTCTAAGCAGCTTGGTTTTGAGTGGACAGTTGTGGCATATGAGCTTGGCTTCAACAGAACTGAGATACGCCGCTTCCACACAAAATCTACAGAGAAGAGCATCCAGGCCAAGACCATGTTGGAGAGCTGGTACAGTGTTTGTGTGTGTGTAATATTGGTGTAACTTGATGTTGTAGCAAAGAATTAGTTTTAGTCAATGTGTGCAGATATTGTGTTTTTCCTTCTAAATCAACAACATACTATTTAAAATCAGGTCTTAGTCATGTACTAACTTTAGTATGTTATTTGCATTTTCCGGAGGGTTCCTGGGTTTTGACTTTTGGATCTTTTACACATTTCTTCCATCACCGGCTTTCTCCTGTTTATCTTTTGATAAATAAAACAACAAGGTCACAGCTGTCTGTTCTCTGAATAGAAATTCCAGTAAACACAGTAAACCATCCTATCTCTCTAGTCTCTTAGCCTATCTTCAGATACTGAGACACTAAACTCTCTAAGACATGACAGTAACAGAAATGTTACCATGACCAAATACATTTTATCAGTGATTTGGCATATTTCAGTAAATTCTACAAAACCCTCCTTAGTCCCAAATGTTTCTAAGGTGTTCATCTTTATTCACAGGTATGAGAGGTCATGGGACAAGCCCAACAAGACCAAACTGCTGCAAGATGGACTGGAGCGAGCAGGCAGAAGGGACCTGGCTGAGACACTGCGCTGCCTACACTGGGGCCACCAGAAGCTGAGCCGCAGGGTGGAGCTTCCCTCCGCCTTTCCTTTTCTCATCACAGTCCACAAGACCATCCACAACCAAGATGGACTACGCAGGATCAATGACCTCAATCGTAGATAGACTTAAATACACATAGATGTTTGCATATAGTTCTTTCCACAGAGCATATAAAAGAGCACAGAGCACATTGTAATTAATCTGAAGTATATGTAGTACTGAATGTTACTGAACAAATAAACGCAAAAGACGGGCCATGCATTTTTGTTTTGTAAAAAATTTAAATTTTGCAATAAAAATAAAAAGCTAATTTTAGGACTCATCGTGGACATGCTATTCTATTTACAGTGATGAAAAATACGAACAGTAAACTGTCAAATGTGAGAAGCTGCAGTGAGGAAATGTTATTTTTGGGTAATACATGACAGGATCTTTATTACAGCATTAATATGATCAACTACTTACGACAGCATTATTTTTTAAGAAAAGCAGGCACAACAAGATGATCTATAAGACACCATAAATTCACACAAGCCAGGACCAGAGTACTAGCATTTCTAAACAACAGACGTCTAATGACAGAGAAGAAATTTTCATATCTGTCTTTTCATCCTTGTCTAGCACAGAATTCATAAACCACTGACATAAATAAAAGTATTAAATCATAATATTAAATGATTGAATTTGAGACAAGGTTAACAAAGCTAAAACACATTGGAATAAACAGCCAATCAACCAGTTTTTAATCATGTGTTTGGGAGAATATTTAGTGGTAGACTTGACCTTTGATACTTTTGTTAATTTAATCATCCCGCTCAACCTACCTTTAATCGACCTAGTTACACTAACCAATCAGAAACGCGAATCGTTACGTAGCAAGGTTGTGTGCATGAGCAGTAAGCCAGAGCGGAAGCTGGGCCGTCGTTACTTCAAAATAAGGCACTACACTATTTCGTTTTGGGTTAAAAAGGTTAATCGAAGTAATTAAAGGTGATAAACGGAGTGATTTACCTTAAAACTATTTTAGGATTTATAGAAGTGGAGCTAGTGTGAAACCCAGAAAATTAGTGCAACACTTCTTTATAGCGTGAGGTTTTATTTTGTCAGTTCTATCCGGAAAGCGTTATTCCAACCTTGGAAAAATTGACACTGTTATTTTATGAGAGCTCCGGCTGTCCGTTACACTTAGCAAATATCTAACAGCACTGAGCAGAAAATCAAAGAAAATTGACATGACCGTAACTGAGACACTCGGGGTTTAATTTGTGGATTATTTCTGATTCAAACTTGACAGTATGGTGAATTGGAGACCGAGAACTGTTGTCTTTGAGGCACACAGGCGACCGTTCAGCTGTTAAGTCGCTGGTAATGTATTCAGCCATCGCGTATGTTTGTTTTTCAGTTATAAATGGACGTGTCATTATCAGCGCACAGACCCTTTATCGATACTGAGCATGCTATTTGAGTCTTTCGTCTACGCCGACGTAAAACCCTAAATTGCTCGCCGAAGTTGCAGCAATGGCTTCGGCGCTTAGTTGCTTCAGTGGTCCCGAGGTGTTGGAGGATGGAAATCACGCTCGAGGTTTGATGAACGAGCTGAAATTACTGTACGACTGTCGGCTGCTCGGAGATGTCACTATCGGAGTTGAGTGTGAAGAGGAGTCACTAGAGGTCAGCGGCGAGACAACCAAAGGCGGCATTGACCAACTTTTCTTGTGTAGTCGCAACGTCCTCGCCGCCGCCAGCCCATACTTCAAAAGCATGTTCACCGGGGGGTTAAATGAGAGTGTGCAGGAGAGAGTGGTCATCCGCGGGGTGGACGCTGAATCTATGTCTGTCATCATCGATTACTGCTACACAGGCAGAGTGACCATCACGGAGAGCAACGTCCAGAGGTTGTACGCAGCTGCCAACATGCTTCAGATTGAGTACATCAGGAAAGCATGCTCCAGTTTCATGACGAGGAGGCTGGACCTCTCCAACTGTGTGGGGATACTGAAATTTGCAGACACCTATGACAACCCTGAGCTGAAACAGAATGCACAAGCTTTCATAGCCAGGAACTTTAGCCAGGTGTGCAGTGGAGGGGAGCTTTGTGAGCTGGATTTGATGCAGTTAAAGGAGTTGTTGTCTCTGGACACTTTGGATGTGGACTCTGAAAGGAAGGTATGCTCAGCTGCTTTGCAGTGGATAGAGGCTAATGCACCGCTGGACAGGGAGGATGCATTACAGGCACTTAAATGTGTACGCTGGAACTTGTTTACAGAGAAGGACAAGTGTTACCTAGAGGGCCTCATGGCAAGGCCTTTGATTGAGAAATACCTTGGCTCTTTCTTTAACAGATCTGCAGAAAGGGACAGCTGTGAGATGTCTGCAACTCTGGATGTACCAAAAAACAGAATAGGCGTAAGTGCAAAAGAAATGATTCTCTTCTTTGGCCTCCCGAACGACAACATAATGTGCTGTGACCCGTACTCAGAAGACCTGTACTTCATGGCTCCTCCTTTAGAAGATCTCAGCAGTCAGGATTACAAACGCTCCACCATGGAGTCCTTAATCGCCTGTGCAACACCTGACAATAACCTTTACCTGGCCTCTCACCTTTCTAAACATTTCTGGCTTTACAATCCTGTGCTTAACAGCTGGCAGGAGCTAGCAGAGAGGCCTCTGGGGAGAATACACTCAGGGATGGGCTACCTCAATGGTCACGTGTACCTTCTGGGGGGACGAAATCCGTTGACGGACACCAGACTGAAGGAGGTCGAGTGTTACAGCGTTCAGAGGAACCAGTGGACATTTGTGGCCCCTCTGCCTCACTCTTTGGGTAAAATGCAGGTGGTGGCATTAAATGATCACCTGTATGTGGTAAATAAAAGGAGAATGCTTTGCTATGATCCAAAAAGGAACCGCTGGCGCCACTGTGGATCACTGAGAAGAGACAAGCTTCATAAGGCCTGCGTGTTTCAGGACCAGATCATCTGTGTGTGTGATATCCCTGTGGTGAAAGCATACAGCCCCACCAGGGGGGAATGGAAGAGATTGGGTGACATTCCTATTGACAGTCGAGCTCTAAATTACCAGGTGATCCAGCACAACAACAAGCTACTCCTCCTCACTCAGACTTTACTGCAACACAACAAAAACAGGGTCCTCATCCATGAGTATGATCCAGCTAGAGAAACCTGGAAGAACGTCATGGCAGTGTATGTGTCCACCCTGGGACCTGTGTGTGTTTCAACGCGTGTGTACCCAGCATGTCTGGGCTCCGCTCACAGTTTCTCTACAGAGGAGGATGATGACAGCGGCTCCAGTGCAGACTGGGACTTTGACGGGTTGACAGACGCAGACTCTGACTCTGGCAGCTCTAGCTCTTTCTCAGATGAGAACTGGTAGTGAAATGTGTCAAAGTTAACACGAATGGAAAGTTAGTAATAAAAAGTTAGAGTTAACTTATTTATTATTTAATGGATTTTTCTGAGATTGAATTCAGTATTAAAGCCAGTCATATACAGTTGAAGCACAAGCTGATCAGAAGTGTAAAAATTCTAATTTTTTTCTTCACAAGTCTGGCCAATGATTTTTTCATAGAAGGAGAGAAGAAAAGAAGCAGAGATTTCAGTGATTGGTTTTGATGTTTTTACACAGTAACAACAAATGCCAAGAGACAAGGGCTTTGTTCTTCAGTTTGTATCATGGCCTACCAGTACAAAGGACAGAAAGCCTGGTAGAGTCTTAGTGTAACGTAATATAAACATAACTGTTCATCAGAGACTCCCTCTAAGGACACGCTGCGTGCACTGGCTTCAAAATTATCTTAATTTAGCACATTAATAATAATGGCAGCTGACTGAAGGACACTCCAGAGATGTAGTATGACATTTCTATGATATTAGGGGAACTGGAACTAGATTGACAGAGATTGGTGAAAATCAAAGCATGTATTCAGACGTTTTTGCTGTGCTTAATGATACACTGGGGTCTACTCGTTCCATAACACAATGGTTCCCGCACTGTATCTTTACAGGGTAGATGCACAAGACCAAAGATAAAATGTGGAGTCAGACTAAAAGTTTAAGATACCTTTTCATAGCAGTTAACTTGTCAAACAGAAGTGTTACTAATAAGATAATCACTCTCTGTATCATACTGCAATAATTGCTGGAACTGAGCCATTGTTAACATTATTAGTTTCACCTGCTGTTCCTGCTTTGACAGGTCACAAATGTCTGCTGCAAATAAAGGTCTGAGAATCTGATTTAAAAGTGATCTAAATCTACGATGGCTTTTAAGACGCAGTTAGGAAGCAAAATTAAATGGAGCACTAGATTAACATGCTTTTGACAGGTTGGAAAAAGTGGGCAGGGCTGATAAATCAAACAAATAAGTGGATAATACAAAGACGCCTCATTTGTTCTTGAGTCCACATGACAAAACATTTGAGAACCGTCGCAATTTAACCTAATTACTTCTTTTGTCTGACGCTTCCTGCTTAGTTCCTAAGCTGAGCTAACCAGGTGGTGCCACTTGAGAATTTGTTTGGACTTGACTAAGCTGTTCTAGAACTACAGAAAACATTATAAGTAAACGTCTGTAAATAATGGTGATTAATACTTCCCATGATCAGTAAATTTACATGTTGAAACAGTGGAGGGCCCATTTAACGCTTTAAATGTCAGTGCTTGTGTTGTGTTGTTTATGTCTGACAGAGAAATTTGCTAATAGCATGTTATTTATCTTGAATACAGGAGCACATCTGTTTATGATTGGTGTAAAATCATGACTATGACTTTGGGACATCAGGCAGCTCAAGTGCCTCATGTTTATGACCTCAGAGACGACCAGTCATTTTACAGGGCTTTAAGATTTTCTGTCCTTTTTAAGTGGTTGATTTACATCAAACAGGCTGCATTGTGAATCCTATGAAATGTGGAAGCCAGCATACTCTACACTCACTCAGGTTTAGGCTTCAGCATAAGCCTGTTTGCCATATTTGACTTTTTTTTTTTTTTTTTGAGATGTTGTAAAATTAGACGGTGACAAAATCTTAAACTCTGTTACATTTATTTGCAACTATTTTATTGTGTGTATGTGTGGGTTTTCGTATCTGTATGTTGCAGTCATAAATCAATATTTACAGTGTTCTGACTTTTGTTTGGTCCCGACAAATTGTCTTAGATGAACGGCATTTTGTCTACATGTAATAAAACTGTTCCAAAGCCATTGTCCTCCTCATTAACCCAATACACTCAGACACCAGTTTTTCAGCAGTAGTAGCAGTTGTGTGATGGGTAGTATTACATTATACAGTAGTTGTGGATGTGTATGTGACAAGGAAAAGCATTGTTCGGCTGCAATAAAAAATGGTGGTGTATGTATCAAACATCTGTGTTTGATGCTAAACAGATTGTATTTAGCTTTCTTTTGTAAGCAGTTCAAGATTCAAAAGTGCCAATAACATTTTCAAAATTGTATGGTGAAAGTATAGCACGTACCCACATTGAAACTAGAGGTTATGGGGTATATGTGAGGGAAACAGTTATGTCATGATTTGCAACAAACACTGTGTAGTTGAAGTTCCGTCATATGTGATTAAAAAAATACAATGGAATTATTGATCAAAGTCCTTTTTTGATTATGGGTTTATAAAACAGTTGATAAAATAAGTCAAATGAGCTCTACATAGATAAGCTGTAACATTGAAGTGCTGCACACATGAATACATCAATAATATACAGTATATTATTATATAAATCCTCTGTGCTTAAGTAAATAATTGAAATTAAACTATTATTTGCAAAATAAAGGACATTCAAATATAAGGAATAATTTAAGGTGAGTCATTTGTCTTCATTTTATAATGTATTAAGGATGTACTGCAGATTATTGTTTGTAATCTGACGAAGGAAGGGTGAATATATTCTCCACCAAATAACGTTTTTCATGATCAGGACCCAGACAGATCTTTCTAAATCCGCCGTGTTGACGACTGTCCAGCGACATCTATTGGTGGTCTCTCATACTATCGCGATATTTCGGCACTGTTGCCATCCAGCCTGCGAGATGAAGAGACATGGCAATAAGAAACAAACCTGGGGAGCAATTTGACACTGTTTTCGGTCTAAATGACTCTTTGGAGCTGTCTTCCCATCACGATTATGAGCATGTACAAGCTCGGATTTTTAAGATAATAGTTATAGGCGATTCAAACGTGGGAAAGACGTGTTTGACTTACAGATTCTGCGGGAGCGCTTTCCTGAAAAACCCAGAGGCGACAATCGGGGTCGATTTTAGGGAGAGGACGCTGGAGCTGGATGGGGAGAGTATCAAGGTGAGAGAGCCCACAAACACTCATGAGCACACAGCTTTATTCATATGAGATTGACACAGTCATTATTCTAAGTTATGGCTCATTCCTGAACATACATAGGAGAGTGACCTGGTGCCAGCGTCCAGACGTTCAAAGTCTGTGTTCATGGTGATCACATCAGTAGACAGCATTCAAAACAAAGATTTAGGCCTTAGTGGTACAAGTGAAAGGTATAAGGACTTTATTTAACCGTACAATAAGAGGTATATAGCAAAAGTGGAATGTACATTTGTGTGGGTTCTTTCCAAAACCTTCAAATAGGATTTAATCTTTTCATTTTGTAGTGTAGTTAAGCTATTTTCAACACATCTGCCAGTGTTGAGAAGGAGAGCAAATGTAACATAAGTTCATGAAACAACTGTACAGCTTGTGTGATGATATAACTGAAGTGTAAGTATTTTTTCTTGCATCAGTCTTTTAAGACTCGTGGAACTTAACACATAAGGTTGGTGTGTAATGTACCCCCCTCTCTCTCTGCAGTATTATTCCCAGGAGCCTGCAGTCAGAAATAAGAGTAGTTAGCCCTTTTATAAGACAAAGTTAGACTTTTCTGAGCTTTTTCGCAGGAGACATTTTGACTTGTCGAAGCAGGAAAAGCAGCAATGCCAAAATTTTCTGTTGACCAACGCTCCGTGGCTCAGTAAAGTCAGCAAGCCCAATACCTGACTTAAATGGAATGCAGTCAGTTTCACCTGTGCTTTCACTGCTATGACCAAGCAAAATAGCAGATGCTTTGAATTGCTCTGTCATAGGATGAAAAACACGTGTTACTAATAACAATAATAGTGTTTTTTGTGAGCTGTGACAGTGATGCTAAGCATGCACAATAGCAGGATCCTGAAACTGAAGCAGCTAAATGGAATTCAGCCATTGCCAGTTTAATTATTTAGTGATTTCCCAACTGTGATACTATGATTTCCATGAAAAAGGCCTCTCTCTCTGTGTCTCTCTGAGGCTCCACTTTTTCAGGTTTTGATTTGTGTTACATGTTGTGCTGCCTCCAACACTCACAGTTGTGTAAATTAAAACATTTTTAGGACTTAAATGTGACCTGCGCTGACATGTTGGGCCACTACTGTATATTTTCTTATTATCCCTTATAAATCCCATGAAAAGGTTAAAATTGCTGGTATTAACAAATAATAATTTGTATATAGCTTATTCCTCTTTGAGATATTGTGCTGAAAAACTAATAAAAACACGTTTAGGCAGGTTAGAAAATACTGAGAATTACTGTATTGGTTTTGTTATTTTCATGGAATCTGTTAACTGTAAGAAAAATATAGAACAACACCACCCCTGGAATTAAAAATATTATTGGTGTTATTATAATATTATATATGGATATCCATGTCTGTTTCTGTTGTACCAGTTGCAGATCTGGGACACGGCAGGTCAGGAGCGTTTCAGGAAGAGCATGGTTGAGCACTACTACCGCAGCGTCCATGCTGTCATCTTCGTGTATGATGTGACAAGCCAGTCCTCCTTCGAGAGCATCCCTGAGTGGGTTGAGGAGTGCAGACGACACTCTGTTGGACCCCTGGTGCCCCACATTATTGTGGGAAACAAATGTGACCTGAGGGACCGCCGGGAGGTCCCCACGTCAGCAGCCCAGTGTCTTGCAGACAGCTACAACTTCCCGCTGTTTGAGACTTCAGCCAAGGACCCTGCTGAGAAGGAACATGTTGATGCTATCTTTCTGACTTTAGCTTATAGGTTAAAGAACCACAAGCCTCTGAGACTGAAGCAGCCAAGTGAGAACAGTGTAAGGCATCTGTGGGACCAGAGAGAGCAGGAGGCAGCAACTTGTCAGTGCTGAGGTTATTTTCAGCTTGTGTGTGTCTGTGTGTGTGTGAAGGCCATCAACGCTGTCAGGAACAGTAATGCTGCTGAGGAAAGGTGTGTTGAACAGAGCTTTCCTAACATTGAGACTAAAGACTGAAGATATGGAAAGCACAGAAGCTTCCTATGATTTTACATTTTCCCTGCCTGTTGCAAGACACAGCTAGTCACACAGTGGGCCTATAAATTTGCACAGTATTAAATAAATATTCCAGGGAAATGCATGAATGGATATGGAGGCATACAAAACATGTGAAGCTCAAACTGCACCTAAAACACTTTCAGTCACAGCATTGCAGGGTACACAGTAATACAAATACAATTATCTGCAATCAGCTGTCTTGTAGCAAAATGACATATCTACAGAATTAGATGCAGACAGTGAATTAAGAGAAATTTTGATTTCAGTGTGTATAAAGAGACCAGTAAGGTAAACTGAAACTGTGAACAATCTTGTGCAACACAAAGGTTTTAAGGTGATATTTCAACTGCAGCGTGATGCTGTTACTGAATGTGTATTTGTCAGATATACATATGAACATAACCAACTTTGTGTCAGCATATTTGCATTCACAGTCCTTTCAAGAGAACTCACTCATACCAGCAACAGTAAAGACAAAATGCAAATCCATATAGGTTACTTGAAAAGCCTGAGTGAATACGAGCTCAACAGTCCTTTAAATTCAGGTTATGCCACAGGATGTTGAGATGGTGAGAAAAATCACAACTGTGTTGCATGTGTACAATAATGCACAATGTATAACTGCAGATCAATAAAAGTGGTTTTATTGGTGCAATTGTAATTTTTGAGGTTTTTGATGTTTATTATTTTTTTTGTTCTGATGAGTGAGTGCAGTGCTTTTGCTGTCTTATGCATTTGTATAGATTTGCTTAGTATGTGAATAGGCATTGCTCATTCAGTCACCACAATGCCTTTTGTAAAGTATTCACTTTTGTCATCTAATGGAAAAATTATGGAAAAATGGAAAATTATTGCTTATTATTACAGGATACAACTGCAGAGATTCAGCACCTTTGCCTAATACTGTACATCAATACACATTGTTATATTTAATGTTAATAATAATAATAACATGCATCATTATGCGTTTCAGATGATAGTTTTTGACACAGACTTAAATAAAAATGAATCATGTTTACTCATGACGTTTTGCATCAAAAGTGCATAATAATAACTATTATTATTCTAATTATAATTATTATTATGAGTACTAGGAGGAGGAGGAGCAGTAGCATTAGACTCATTTCTCTTAACTTTATTTTTACATTATAATTTGTAATTATAATTACTGACAACTAATAA
>JAUBNQ010000013.1:7054954-7074163 GCA_032353495.1 Ctenopoma kingsleyae
GCAGTAGCATTAGACTCATTTCTCTTAACTTTATTTTTACATTATAATTTGTAATTATAATTACTGACAACTAATAAATTAATAACATTTGGAAACATTTTGCTTTAGTAGTGAGTAATGCCTGATGAGTAGCGTCACAATTGTTTTTATATGTTGATGCTCATAAAGCATTTTCACTAAAACGCTGGTTTAGTGAGTTGTTCTGGAGGTTTTGGTTGATCACATTTTCCATTTCTCTGAGCACTTTTAGGGTAACTTTTTAATTTTTGAATTGTTTTACCGCCGACCGGTGGTCAATTTATAGATTGCCATAGCTCTAATGAGGTGTTGGAGAAACCGTGAAAACCAGCAATTCGACACATATCGACTGCTGCTAAGAGTATAATATAAGCATAATTATGTCTTTCTGAAAGGAAATTAAATAGCCTGTTGTGACACTGAAACAAATAGAGCTGCTTACTTTGCAATATCAGCTCTCGGTTTGCTGTGGTGTTCTCCATCTATGATCTTCTAGCAGAACCATTATATTTACCAGCTCACAACAAGCCCGTGAACGCAGCACAGTTTGTATTCTTCACGCGGCGTCCCTCCGCGGCCATGGTAACACTTTCCTCAATACTGGACCTCTGATACAAAAAAAAACCACAAACAAAGTGCTTTTAATGCAGGTATGTTCATTAATTTTACGTTTGGTGTGTCGTTAAAGTATAAAATGTATGTTGTTTGCCGGTTGTCTTTCTCCACCTGCACATTTAACACATGCTGATGGATTAAGCTACGTTATTTATTACCACACGATTCGTTGTGTTTTCAGTCTGTGGCCTAGCATCAAGCTAGCAGAGGCTAACATCGGTTAGAGGACACGATAACTGACGCTGATTTGAATAGTGGCGTGATTTTATCGCCGGGTGAACTGTGCGCGATACACATTAAAAATCACAGTCCCTGACATCAGCTAGCTTAACTGCAGTGCTTTGCCCTGCATAGCAGTTCACTGAGTAGCTTTAAAGCTATGAGAAGCAGGTGGCTTGCATGGAGCTACACCTACATGCAATAAGAAGCAGCATTTACAGCGAAGAGGTAAGCCTGATTAAACGGAGGTTTTTAATGCCATTGTGACACTGATCTTAGGTTTAGTTAGATGATTTTGACAATATGCTGATGTGGCAATGATCACGGTTATATGTTCAAATGTGGGTGAATGATACAAACGATGTGTTTAAAAAAATTTATGTATTTATAAACAATAGATACAAAACGTAAATGTGCTTATTTTGTCATTAGAGCTTGCTGAGGTATAAATGTAGGAACTGAATTAAGTTGAGGCATACATTGTTACTCTTTATTAGTGCTATTTAAGTATGATTTGAATCCCAATAAATGTGATGTGTTTTTTAAGAAATTATGTTTAAACTACAGGTATGTTGTAAGTAACAACTTTAGTCAGTACTCAAAATAGTTGTTTTTCCCCTTGACCCTATAGCTATTATTCAGCATGAATTTGGCAGAGATATGTGACAACGCCAAGAAGGGACGTGAGTATGCTTTGCTTGGGAACTATGACTCCTCCATTGTGTACTACCAGGGCGTCATTCAACAGATCCACAGGCACTGTCAGTCTCTAAGAGACCCGGCACTTAAGGTCAAATGGCAACAGGTGAGTTCCCTTTAGCCTTGATCATTTTGTGTTCTCACACCAATAGTGGAGTTTGAGATCGCAGCTCAGCAGCACAAATATTTGAGAACCACTGACCCAGTGGCATAATGCAATGAAGTACATTTGCTTGAGTATTGTACTTCAGTACAATTTTAGGTACTTCAGTTGAGCTCTCTCTAACTTTAGTTACTGGTTACTTTACAAATTCAGAGTAATAATATAAAACATAATCAACTCATAAATTGCAAAGTATTATTGTAGAGAAAGGCAGCTAGCAGTATACAAAATACTTTTAGCTACATTACCTTATGTTTAACAGCTGCAATGTATATTATTCTAAAACGTATCAGTCTGTATAGCACATACTTTTACTTTTGCGTGTTTAAAGTTATAAAACTGTTACTTGTATTTAAATCTACAGCATGTAACTTTGTTTGAATATTTTTTACTTGATATATGCTTCAAAATGTATCCTAATTTGGACGTTCTGTCAAAGGCTTCTTCCAGCCAAGACTCATTGAACTGCACTGCCACTGGTGGAGAGATATTTTTGAGTGAGGCTCCCCTGTCAAACCAATCAGACTGTTTGATGCTTGAGTCATTTATTGTGATTGCATAACAAAGACTGCCTGAAGCTCTGGCCAAAGTGTGGCTGAGCATAGCATAGTAGGGAAAGGGAGGACTCAAAGGCTCAAATGACTTTTAGTAATCTGTTTGATATCCTTTTGAAACTTTTATAGATTTACTTACATCTCACAGCTGTGCTTTCAGTGGGATGTTGTGCGCTGCAATGCTGTTACAGTACTCTTCTTATTCTGTTTGTTGTCAGGTCAGACAGGAACTGACTGAGGAGTATGAGCAGGTGAAAGGCATCATGGGAACTCTTGAGAGCTTTAAGTCTGAGAAGCCAATTGACATCCTGGCCCCTCAATCAGACGATCGACCTGAGGATCCAGCAGTTTGGCCCCCTCCCATACCTGCAGAACACAGGTGTGTGGACACAGGCTCCACCCTTTGAAAATAAAACTTCAAAACTTTTTCTACTGTCCTTATATCAGTTTAAACATATAAATGAAGCTTTTAACGGTTGTGCTAGCAAAAACAGAATTTGATTGAGATATTGGTATGAAAATATAAGGTACCATTTATTTTAGCATGTGACACATGGTAGGGAGAGATTGGGTTATATTTTCATTGAAATCTTCAATCATATCCATACTCCACACCCGTCAGTTTTGAAATAAATGTTCTGTAGAGTGTAATGTTTATTTTGACCTTTCACTCTCACATATATTTGAAACCTGTAATTCAGGACACATTCAATCAGACAATCTTCATGAAACACATGCATATTTTACATACACAAATGCATATAAACACACACTGAATGCTAAGAAAATGCCAGCAAACTGCTGTCTCTTTGCCAGTTCATATTTCAGCACAGGATGAAATACAACTAGGAACAAGACTGCAGAGTGTGGCTGTTTTTTTTTTTTCTTCTTTCAGTGTGAATTCTTCATTTCAGACTCCTGCTGTGTGGCCAACTTTGTTCCAGGTGACTTTTCTACTGATTCAGCTCTGTTTTTATGTCAGAGCTGAATGTTGCTGATATGGTTCAGAAGGTCTGTAGGGCTATAGGGCTCTATAAGGAAGTACTTTGAAATACAAAGAGAAATATTTGCATTATCTGTTTAATTCTGACTCTCCACCAGCACACTGACTCACCATGTTGGATTTGTTTTATTGTCTGGTCATTAAAATAGACATAGCTTTACCTCCACAGAGAACTAACAGTATTGGTTTAAAGTTTATTCCATTCTGTGGTAACATTTGGCACACTGTTATTACCATTGGTTTCTGATTGAGGATTGTCTTTGATGTTTAAGTCAGGTATGTCCTACTATTACTCTATATATTTGTCTCTGTAGGAATCCTGTTGCAGTGAAGCGTCCGAACAGTGCAGTGAAGCAACAGAGGAAAGACTCTCCTGGTCTGCAACATCGAGGAGCAGGGCAAGTAGGCCGTGGTCAGGCTAACCCTAAGGGAATCAGAGATGCCCGAGGAACAAAGGCAAAAGACGATAAGGTCAGACTACAGTTGATGATTGATGATTATTGACTAGGTGCATGGATAGTTGTACGAGAGAGGTCTTTAAATAGTAATTACATTACATTATTGTCTCTGCTATACATAAAATCACACAGAATTTTGTTATGATGTTGATACAGGGGATTTGTCCACCAAAATCCACATTGTGTGTAAAACTCCTGAATTGATAGTTTCTGTCTTCTTGGATTTGAAAGTTCAGATGAATTCCTCCCTAAACATGGCGTAACAAGCAAGAAGTATGTTTTGTACATTGACCCCTCTGCATGTGATAGCAGCTGCTGCTTAAAGTATAAGAAGCAGGGCACTGACTAACTGTTGCGTCAGTTTGTGCCTCTAACAGATACGGTACCTGCTGGTGACGTCAGCGCTAGGAAGCCAGATGACAGCTTAAAAACAACATTAATGAATGGCAGTCTCTGCAGTAGCAGTAAACACATCACACAGAGCCACCAATAACTCTGCAGTTATTTATAAAGATATTTAGAGCTGACAAACAGTAGCATTAACTGTGATAAACAGCAGGTCTGCATCTGTGTACTGACACTCCCCCGCAAATACACAAACCATAAATGTTCTTCTAGTGACTGTCAAAGCTCCACTGGCTTCCCTGTCTTTTCACCAGATACAGAGTCTGACGGTTTCTCATGGCTGCATAGCTGATTACCAGTCAGTTTCCTTTGTTTCATAACTTTTAAATGACACACTATGTAGCTGCAAGGCGATGCCTCTTATAGCCAATACCCTGTCACTCCTCTGTTGCATTTTTAAATATAGTGGATATAAGGTTTCTAGCTAAATTAAGTAAGTGGAGTGAGTAGAGTAGTAGAGAGAGTAGAATGAAGCTTTGATGTCATCAAGGTGCAATCTGGTTTATGAACAATTTACAGTAAAACAAATACAAAAAGAATATGATTAAACCTGACAGTTAACACAACTTCATACCACATAAATGTAAACACATTGAAAAACATAAATTCATGGATTAACTCAACCCAGTGTTGTCATAATTACTCTCCACAAAAATCATCGAAGATGCAGAAAGAGAAGCAAGGAAGCAGAAATCCCAACCACTATGAAAATGTGTAGTTTACCTTTAAAAAATGAAAAAGTACACATTTTCTTTGTTATCAATGTTTTATACTCATCAGGGCAAGAAAGGTGTTGGAGACGGACAGGGGGATGCAGAGCAGAAGAAGTTTGACGGCACAGGATATGACAGCGATCTTGTGGATTCACTTGAGAGAGACATTGTGTCCCGTAACCCTAATGTACACTGGTATGGCACCACGCACAAAGATTCTTGCATGCTCCTTTAAACCTTTGCTTTTTTTTTATTTTTTTATTTTTTTTACTATTTTTAACTGAATTCTTGCTCATCTGTAGGGATGACATTGCTGATCTAGAAGATGCTAAGAAGCTGCTGAGGGAAGCAGTTGTGTTGCCCATGTGGATGCCTGACTTTTTTAAGGGCATCCGTCGCCCCTGGAAGGTGCATATGTACCATCTCTCACACACACATACTTATACTCTGACTGGGAATCGCAGCGATCAGCACTGACATGTTTTAGCAGTGAGTAACAACTGTTCCAAATGGCTACAGCAACAACTCATCCAGTCAAATGGACTGTTAGGATTCTCCATCGTCTTTATGATCTTATCATGTACTCAGAGCACAGTGTAGAGCAATAATATTTTACTTGGTGCATGACAGTAAATAAAGAGACCTGCACTATATGCTCTATTGTATTGTATAGACAATACTTTTTTATCAGAAATCTATTGTCTCTGCTGTAGTTAAATGCTTTCTTTTCTAAGGTAAGGATGACTGCATAAATATGATAATAAAAGATAAAACTTGATCATCAGAGGGTGGCATGATAGCTCAGTCGGTAGAGCAGTCATCTTCAAACCCAAGGGTCCCAGTCCCGCCAGGCTGCATGTTGAGGTGCCCTAGGAAAAGACACTGATACCCTGACCCTTGGCGCCTCACAGGGTGCAGCCTGTCCAAAAACAAGAATTTCCCCAAGGGGATCAATAAAGCATCTATTTATTTATTTATTTATCAGCAATAAAAAATATAAATTTTAGCATAAGAGGTTATACCTAGATCAGCACAATTTGCAAGCAACAAAGTAAGTGTTGAATAAAAATCAGTTTCCTAATTTAATCCAAGCAAAGGAACAAAATTTAGTGTGCAGGTCAGTTATGGAAAAAATACATCAAGAGATTTTTCTTTCGCATGAATCTGTGACATCTGTCTCTCTCTATTCTTTGTGCATCATGTTTTTTGCAAAGGTATGATGAACCTGATACAACAGCCTGCTGTTCTTTTGCTTAAATATGAACACAACTTTAATTTCTTGCATATGATTTACTAACATCTCTCATTAATGGGCTTCATGACTGTCCTGAATGCTCCATCTACTGTACCAGCCTCAGTAAAACCTCATCATGTGAGGATTCATAAAAAAATATCAATACCTTCTGCATCAGTGTTTTATGTTAAAAACCAGAAGACAATATAAATGTATGGATTCTAATAGAGATTACAGATACATTAAAATGTTATGAATTGTATCAAGGGTCTTTTGTGGCTTGTGTAATTTCCATAGCAACAGACACAAACCAAATGCAGAAATGTCAGACATCAGAACAGCAGTGATGTATGATTAGTGTTTACTGCAGAGATTTGCATCAGGGATGGCAATTTTATTCATATTTAAACTAAGTCTATGAAACTGAAAAAACACAAGTGAGAAATAGCAATAAGTAAACTGAAACTCCATTTGGTTAGCTGGGGGACTTACAGTTTAGTGGACTGTAAATCATTTGCATGAGCGAATAAGCTCAGTGGCAGGCAACCTCTCGATTTTCATAGATCTTATTTCATCCTGTGCTCATGCTGAACAGAATTTCATGAGTCTACAACATAGGTATTTCCAAGATGCCATTTTATTTCTCTAATTAAGGGCAGCTCTGACATTTGTATTAAAAACAGTATGTAAAACAGATGTAAAGCAGTGTGGCTTTTAGAATTATCTCTCTGAGTCAGAGGTAAATGAGTGTTTATTGTGTTACACTACTACTAACCCTAACCCTAACAACTATGATCCTTTTCTTTTTAGTTTACTCGGACAGAATTTTTCAGTGTGGAAATCTCAGGTTGCAGCATCATAAAAGTATTAATCAATTGGACAC
Source organism: Ctenopoma kingsleyae (assembly GCA_032353495.1). Classification (NCBI taxonomy): domain Eukaryota; kingdom Metazoa; phylum Chordata; class Actinopteri; order Anabantiformes; family Anabantidae; genus Ctenopoma; species Ctenopoma kingsleyae. The sequence continues at coordinate 7,061,919 of JAUBNQ010000013.1, forward strand.
ATAGTCAAAGCACAGCAGTACAACTTTACTGTATTTTATTTTGTATATAGAAACTGACAACAAGTCATTGTAATTAGCTTTTAGCTCCCAAAACTGATGGATAAGATTCCTTCTTTTATTGTTTATGAGGTGTAAAATCTATGTTATAGACACATTCACTTACATAACTCAGTAAATTTCACAATGAACAAGTGAACAGTGAGGCAAGTTTACCAATTATCATTTAAACTTTTAGTCCTTGCATGACGATTTATGTGGATCTTGTACATTTCTTTATGTGTCCCAGGTTTTAATACTGTGTACCATTTTGTGTTAGGGTGTGTTAATGGTTGGCCCTCCAGGGACAGGGAAGACCATGTTAGCCAAAGCTGTGGCCACAGAATGTGGGACTACTTTCTTCAATGTGTCCTCCTCCACCCTTACCTCCAAATACAGGGGCGAGTCTGAAAAACTTGTTCGTCTGCTGTTTGAAATGGTAAGTAGGTGAACATTTTTATTACATTTGTCTGTAATGCAAAAATGTCACAATACCAAACTTCTAAATAATTTGTTATATGACAGGAACAAACTATTCCTAAACTGCATTTTTTTTGTAGGCCCGGTTTTATGCACCAACAACCATCTTCATAGATGAAATTGATTCCATCTGTGGCAGGAGAGGAACATCCGATGAACACGAAGCCAGTCGCAGGGTTAAATCAGAACTTCTGATTCAGATGGATGGTGAGTGGAATAGAGTAGTAGAGTAGGAAGGTAAAGCTGTAAAAATGTTTCTAATAGTAAATAAAGTCAAGACCTGTACAATGTTGTTCGTCTTGTGGTATTTGGCACCTTTTGATATGAATATACACAATGCATTAATTCCTTTTTCTACATCAATTTTTTTGTTTCTTGATCATTTTGAAACCAGGTGTGGGGGGAGCACTGGAGAATGACGACCCCTCTAAGATGGTGATGGTCCTTGCTGCCACCAACTTCCCTTGGGACATTGATGAAGCTCTTCGACGTCGGCTAGAGAAGCGTATCTACATCCCCCTGCCCACAGGTGACCTCATCATCCACAGAGTGACAGCACAATAAACTAGAGTGATAGTGTTGAGAGTGGTCTAACAGGAACTGCACATAACAGCTCAAAAAAGTGAAACTAAGATATTAATAATTAATATTGATTTACATTGTGGATGTAGTTTTCACCTAATTATTTATAACACACCAGTACCCCGACCTCTTGAAAAGTTGTTCAGATGAATCATTCTAATATATGATAATTGCTATTTGTGTGTGTGTGTGTGTAGCTGTAGGACGTGTAGAGCTTCTAAAGATCAACCTCAGGGAGGTGGAGGTGGCTCCAGATGTGGATCTGGACCTCATTGCTGAGAAGATTGAGGGCTACTCTGGCGCTGACATCACCAACGTCTGCAGGTGTGTGTGTGTGTCTGTTTGTGTGTATACTTTCTACAGAACCACACAAATCAGAACAGTAACACAACAGGACACTGTAAATAAAACTGCTCCACTACACTGAAATTATTCTCCAAATGATGCTGTTAAGTCAGCATCATTTGGAGTGCTGACGTAGCTGGTGGCTTTTGAAAATCATATGAATTAAAAGTAAAGAGATTGCACACCAAACAACTATAACCACAAGTTATAAGTAATTTACTTACTAGGTGCCATCAGGGAAAGAGATACACAACATGGCCATAATTTGATGTCAGTGGTTTATTTTGCAATACTGCATTGAAACGCTCAGGTACACATTCATTTAAGATTTTTAATACATATTTAGCTTTATTATTACAATGTGACACACACCATAGTACACATAAAACAGCTGTAATCACTTCCTTATACTAAAGTATAAGTGATCATTAGAATGTGTTTTATGTGCTTTAGCATTAATGTTTGTAGTAATGTTTAAATTTTCAAATTTGTTTTAGTCATTTAGTCATTTTGGCATTGACATACTTTCTACTGTAGCTGTGCTGGGAATGCCAAGTATTTTATGTCGCTCTAGTTTCTCTGTTTCGTTGACCTGCGGGGTGTGTGTGTAAACACACACAGTTCATAGTCTGCATGGTTCCTCGACCTCGGCTCTATCCATTTTAATTGGAGCAAAACTCTTTAAATATGGGATTCAAAACAGTAGATTCTAATAAAGTCAATGCGTTTCATGTGTAATTAGTAATAGTCTTCAGTCCCCTGCTCTGTCTGCTCCTGTCTTTACATGTACTTTAGGGATGCGTCCATGATGGCAATGCGTCGTCGAATTCAAGGCCTTAGCCCTGAGGAGATCCGTGCTCTGTCCAAAGACGAGCTGCAGATGCCTGTGACCATGGAGGATTTCACCCTCACACTCAAGAAGATCTCAAAGTCTGTGTCTGCTGCCGACCTAGAAAAATACGAAGCCTGGATGACTGAGTTTGGATCAGTATAGAAAAAGGTACTGTGTAGATACAACATGACCAGAATCCTGAAAGGAAGATTCGCAGGATTGAAAACGATGAGGAGGAGGGAGTTGGGAGTGTATGTCACAGAGTTGAGTGAACCTGGCAGCACATCAGGGATTGAGATAATCAAGATCACGACTCAACTCCTGATCAGAAGACTAGCGCCTTTGAGAGAGCATGATGAGAACTCTCAGTGGCTTCACTCCTTCCCTTTCACATACTCTCCTCTCATTGTTGCTTTGACACAATAGTCTATGCAGAGACTGTCAATCATCCAGCTGCGGACTGAGCTGAGAAAGAACAGGTTGAATGTTTCTCACACAGGAAATGTAAAACATAGTCTAATGCACACAGCTAGAGTACGAAAATTCACACTAGCTTTACTTAGAACATGTTGTGTCCATATTCTAAATCCTTTGTACTTTTTCCGTGAAGCTTGTTCGTTGAAGTGTTCCAAGCCAGATTCACCAAACTGTTAACTGCACAAACCTGATGTACAGTATGTCAGCTGTTTACAAGCAGGCAAACATTTATGAGGTCTAATCATCTGGATAATTAATGCGTCTCATATTGCTGTGTAAGGGCCTAGTTCTGATCTGTTTGTGGGCAAATTTCATTCACCAAAGTTACATTACCACCATGTCACCAAAGAGTAAGAACACGTCAGTTAGCATTTGTGAATCTTGCATGGGGCCTGTTGGCTTTTAATATTTTAATGTATTTCCTTACTACTGTCTGAACATACTTGAAGAACTACTGTGTCTGTGTTATGTTGTGACTGATTTTATGTTTGTTTTTATTAGATTACATTAGATTAATAAATGTGGTCAAGCTACTAAACGCACCTATTAATTATTTCCAATTGTATGAAATGTGTTAAATTGATTATTTTATACTAAAGATTGTAGACCATCTGTGCACAGGAAATCCCTCAGACACTTCGGTTTTCAGATCATTGAACGAGTCTCCTCCAGTGGAGACAATAGGGTGAGTTAAGTGACAAGATGAATACGTTTTAGTCAAGAAGACACAACAGAAAATGTAAATGTAATTTTTGGTCACAGAGTGCACAACAGAAGTGAGAAGAAGAAGAGTTTTGGGTGATTAGACTTCACTTTATGTAAAGGGGAAGTCGGGGTATGAAGAGAACAGGAGGAGATGGTTGAAGTGTGTATCGAGTAGATGTAGGCTGAGCAGTCTGAAGAGCTGCTGAAGGAGCCGTTTGATGATGATGGAGAGGTGATGGCTCAAGATGTGGATTGAGCAGCAGTCTGATGGACATGGTGAAGGATCTGAATCTGATCTGAAGAAAACTGGTGATGAATAGGGTGGAGGAGGGTTGCACTGATCCCACACTGAAATGACAGCTAAGAGCACAGAGAGGAACAGATATAAAATCTGACATCTTGCTTAGCACAAATATTTGATGTCAGAAATAAAGTAGCATAAAATGGAAATATTCTGTTCTCTTTTTTCTTTCTCTTTTTGCTATACTTGACTATTTAGGCTAAAATTATATTTTTACATTTTATTTATATAAAATACTCACTCCACTACATTCCTGTTACTGTTGTTCTTAGAGTAGTAGTATAGTAGTAGTAGTACTTTGTGTTTCCACCACTCACATGTAGTAGAATTTGAAGTATAAAGTAGACTTGCATAACATGGAAGCACAAATACAGTTTAATCAAGTACTTTCTACATGAAAGTACACATATTATTATATATTATTATTTAAGTATAAGGCAAAAAAATGAATACCTCTTCCACCATCGCCAGTGTATTAGTATTGTATTTATGTTTAACGTGGAAGAGGTACCCATATCCTTAACTAACAGCAGCAATACAGCAATATTAAATATTTTATAGACTGATTTTTAAGGCTATATGTAACATTTGATTAATACAATTAAGCATCACTAGCAAAAGTAAATAACTATTAACAATAAAATCTAAGTATAAGTTGTTGGGGTTTCTTTTTTTTAAATCAAATTAAGTACACAGATGTAACATAACAGTCATTTAGCGGTACATAAACAACGCACTGAGTGCACTGTGTGCGCTGGCGCTCTGGTGCGCTGCTCCAGTGACGCTGTGCGGCTGCATCAGCTCACGGCTGCAACAGAGACGTTTCCGCTGCCGTCGTTACCACAGCGAGTCCGCCGCACGCTCCAGAAATGGAGACCAAACCGGTCATCACCTGCCTTAAAACCCTCCTCATCGTTTATTCCTTCGTGTTTTGGGTACGTACCTTATTTTATCCCTTTTGAACAAGCCTGCAGAAAACGATCCAGCGTTGTGTGTGTCGTGCGTGTCGTGCGCGGTGGAGGGGCGGACAGATCCAGCATCATCGACTGTGCCCTTATGTTGTTGGAGAAAATGATCGACGGCGCGGCGTTTCTGGCGTTTTACATATGATTTTTATCGCCTGCTGTTATGTAACGTGTGTTAAGGTTACACATATGGTGGCTGCTGACCGTCAGTGGTGTCGGTGCACAGCGCCACACGGGATCGTAGTCGTTGGCTGTGTGAGCGGAGGATGATGTTAATATCTCTGCAACGATTTAACTCGGGCTGATGAGACCGACGTTAAGGGCCTAGTCTGTTTGACAAGGCCCGGTTAAAGCCCATTTTCTGTCCACATATCAGCCTCGTTGTATAGATTCTTAAAGTGAACATGCACCATTTATAGCTATAAACCACTGCAGGCTGTAGACTTACAGCTGACGTGCAATTTTAAGGTACTTCATGTGAGTATTTCCATTTACTTTCTATTTCAATTTCAGCGCATCTCGAATTGAATTATGCTCCTTTCTAGTTCACTACGTTTATCATATAGCTGTTTACATTCAGATAAAATCTGACATATAAAACTCTGTATGTTATTAAAGAATAACACACAAATGTTTGTACATTATTTAAATTAGCTGCCTCATCACAAACTAAAACTGAGTACTACATCCACCATGCAGATACAGTACTAATAGCCTATGTCAGCAGTGGTGCAAGAAGTAAGTATTCAGGTCTTTCATTTAAGTGAAAGTATCAGTGTAGCTCTGAAGAAAATACTCCATTACAAATGAACATCTTGCATAATACATATACAGTATATACATATATATATATATGTGTACTCCTGTAAATCAAGGTAGATTCATCTAGGTGCGCTACAGAAATGTGCCTTGAACTGAGTTTCCAAAAACCAAACCACAAATACTTCTTGTGTAATGTTATTAAAATACAGTAGTACTGCAGTTATACGTTCAGTCAGTGTGTAAAATTCTCCAGGCTTTATTGAAGAGTTTGTTCATTACACAGATGTTGAAATCGGCCTGATGTGAAGAGACCAACAGTGCTGTTAAAAAGTATTTGCCCCCTTGCGTATTTGTCACCCTGAAATTATTCTGATCATGAATCTGAGTCACGAAGAAACTGTAATTAACCACATTTTTTGGAAAGATGAGTTCAATTTCACTTGCCACACCCAGACCTGATTACTGACATATACCTGTTGAATCAGGAAATCACTTAAATAGAAAGATAAGACTTTTTTTTTTTTTACAGCTCTTGTATATCCTTAAATATATCAGCTCAGCCTGGACATGAAGTTACTGCTCTGTTATCTGCTGGATTGCGCTGGATAATTGTTGCAGGATAACTAATCATGGCTGACTACACAATGTGTCATTGCTGTTCTTATCTTTACAAGAAAAATCTGAAAATCCTTCAAATCCATGAAGCTGGGACTGGAGAGGTTTTGGCCTTTTTAATAAAGGACTAGAATTTTATGTTGATTGACTGATCAGCCGATGAATGATTTAGGCTCTAATGTACTTGAAATGATCAGCTACACATTGGAGGTGATTAGTTGTTAATAGACTATATTATGAGGCGGTGTTGTTGTAGCCTGTAAGACACAAATCTCACATTTATGTAGTTGGATCCAGAGAATTGTGGGAACATGTGCAATAATTTCTATAATCACAGCTATCTAAATAGTTGCCCAAACATTGGAATTTGCAGATGAACAAAAAGTCATGCTGTATATAGGAAAAAAGCAACAGGTTCACTCACACTTAATATATAACATGATACACAATAATAGCTGTGTAGTATTTGTACGACGACAATATTTTTAGGAGTGAACGCTGTTTTTGTCTTCCTCCTGTACCCAGCTGGGGTTGCATGTGTGCACTGGCCACCTTCTTTACTTGATACTGCATCAAAGAGGAGCAAGGACATTAGACACACCCGACAATATTATGCAAACCAACAGAGCTCCACAAATTATGCCAAAGAGTTGAATCAATGCCTCTGGAGGGTTGTTTTTTTTTTGCTAAGGTCTCAAGATGCCAAGCTTTACACTGATTTGAATCCATAAAAAGCTGTATTCACAGTGCTCAGCAAGCAGCATATAACAACACCCATCTGAAGAATTCAGCCAATATTTTCACTGTAATTAAAGCTCCTTGTAATAAGTGAATTTTAGCCAGCAGATCACTCAGAGTCGTCACAGCTACTCAAACCAAATCAGTTTGGTTGGAAATGCTTCCAGCTTTGGGATAAATTACTTTGAGATTAACTTGAGAAGTGAGGAGTGAAATAGCATCTCTTATTCCAAGTTATGATTTCAGTGGATTTTGTTATGCCTTTTGCTGCCTTTTTATTACCAGCCGAGTCTTCAACATGATCTAGCGTCTGTGCAAGCAACAACACACAGTAAATCTCAGACCCTATTGGCCATAATGTTGTGTGGCTCACTTTAGTACTGTTTTAACCATAATTGTGGTTTACAGGCTCATTCCTGTGTGTTAAGTTTCTGATAGCAGCCAGATATAGCCTAGTTGCGTTATCTAATATAAACACGTGGAAGACATTTATCTGCCCATAATGTATTTAGGACCTGAAATGTGCTGTCTCTCCCACATTCACCATGGACTGTAGGAAATGAAAATAGCTTCAACACAGCTTTTTGGTCATGAGTGGAACCTAAATTTACCCCTAACTTTGTAGATGATGGAAACACAGAACTGAAACCAGCCTTTTGGTCAAGATCTGTAGTCACGAAGGCTTAAAAAGAAGAGCTGTGCTTTCCTGCCCTGCAGATGTGCCAGTGTCACGAATATGAACTTTTATATTTAGTCGGGATTGGATGATCCTTTAGCCCTCCCTTATATCTACAGCATCAGGTTTCAGATGTCTAACGTGCAGAAGTGTCTCACAGTTCAGTGGTTCTCTTAAACCCTGCAGGCTGGAGAGCACGCTGGCACCGAGTTCGAGGTGGGAGCAGAGCCTCAGTGTCAGGCCTCGGTTTCACTGTCATCAGCTTGTCAAAGCAAATAATGTCTTGAGTGTGAATATCAGCGCTGACATACTTCGCACACAGGATGGTTAAATGCAGAGCAGGTGGTTGAGTCTGTGTGGTGTCTTCGCCAGCATATTTTGTCTCCGCACCTTCTGTTTCTTTATTAGGCTGCAGGAGGAGGGAAGGAGGGTGACCTGCTTTAAACTCTTTGCTGTAACCAGGGTGGCCGGCCAGGCATTGAATTTCAAACAAAACATGCAGGGCTGCTGCTCGGCTCTAGGGAGGAGGAGAAAGAGCGTCTGAAACTGTTTGGAATTCAACAGCAGACACGAAGTCTAAATGACTTGCCCCTGCTCTTTGGACTTGATTTCCCCGTTGGCTTTAAAATGAACACTTCAGCATTGACGAGATGATATTTTATTTGTATGCTGCAGCAAGTCTTAAGGGGAGAGACATTTTGTTGCTGATTATGTAGGCCATAAACAGCGAGTACATCGTCATCAAGAGGACTGTTCTCTGAAATGACAGCCTGCTCTGGCTGTTAGAATCACTGTTAATAGAAACCGTAGATGCCATTACTGAAAAATCTAATCATCAGCTTGCAGTCCTTCAGTTCAGCTGGTAGGGGCTGAAGAGAAGCAATACTTTACATTACACATGTAATGATTTAGTACTTGATCAACAGAAATAATTTTAGGAAGCATCGCTAGTTCCAGCTTCTCCAGTGTGAGGATCTGATGCCTTTATTTGTCAGACATGCAAGTCTGCAAAATGTTGTTGGGTTTTGGGCATTTTTCACAATTTCCTGATGCTATATAGAGAAAATAGTCTGAAAATAATCAGTGGCTTCAAGATAAGTTACAACTTGGTCCTAAGTATGGCTGGATGACATGATGAAATACTGTGAAATGACATATATTTGTGTATTGTCAGTTTAATGCCCCTTGGTTCCTAATTCTAGCTTCAATCTTGAGGGAGCTTGTATTAAAAGACAGTAAATATAAGCATGATTTTGTGCGGCAGAAATGTGTTCTGCTGCTTTTTCTGTAATGATTTGTTATCTTTTGTGGCTTAATGGCAATATTGGATTTTATATAGTGTTTTTTTTTTTCATTTTTGTGGTGATTTAGTTTAATAAGCTGTATTACTCATAAACAGACATTTTTGTTTCTGTGTCTTATCCATTGATATGATCTCTTTAGAGACATTACCATGTCATTAAAATATAAAATTGTATATAATGTGCTGTGATAAAAAAAAAAAGAAGCTGTGATCCCTAGTGAAAAGCAATTTACAGTAAGAGCCAAAGCACCTTCTGGAAGTGTGTTTGTGTTACTGTTAGAGCCAAACAGCATGGAAATATTTATTAATAATTTGTATTCTGTATAAATTGTATAATTTCATTTCTAGGAAAAACCAGATCTACATTTCCAATTTAGAATATTTAATAAGGGTTAATAACAATCTCACAGCTTACTGGCACTAATCAATATTTCTATAGTAGCTGTGGTTCAGGTGACTAGTGTGTGTATAATGTGAAAAGTGTCCACACATATTTTCACCCAACTCTGCACGTCTTTGTCTTTGAGCTCATTGTTTTGGTGTCATGGGCCCATAACTTCGCTGCTTTTCCTGCATTTTTGTCTGCAGCATCAAAGGTCAGTACGTGGACAACTGGATGAGGATTCATATAAAGACATTCCAAAAACAACCAGACAACGCTTGAGATGATTTTAAATAGAAACTCGTAGTGACTCTCACACCTGACTATGCAGCTCAGCTCCATCAAATATCGAGCCACTGAGGATTTATTATGTCACGTCTAACTGCCTGCAGGTCCTAAATAATACTCACTGTCACAGGTTTTGCTTAAATCACAAAGAGATAAATATATTAGCAGCGATTTTCTTACAATTTGTAGTCAAAACAAGTACTTGATAATGAAATTAATCTTATGTTGCAGGCCTAAACTAAGAAATTCAGCACACTGCTATCTTCAGGAGCTGCCATTAAGTGTGATTTAGTATGTGTTTTTTCTCTCAGCTTCTTACCCTTCTTATCATCTCCATGTCACCCTAACATCAGCTGAAACTCGGTGTCCCTGTGAGTCATACAGCAGCTTTGATATGGAAATCCACGTGTAGAATTTTGCATGAGCCGCAATAAACTGTAGCCATGTAATTCAGTAGTCGTAGCTGACATCGTCATAGTTAGTACTCTGGCTGTGTTTAAGTGCTCCTTAAAGCTTTGTTTAAGAACTGCATCAAATTTCAGGACATTACAGCAGCAATACAAGGACAGGAAGGTCAGAAGCTGGTGATTTGTCACTGTGAAAAACATTTACATTAAAGTAATAATGTTGTTGTATTCATTTACCTTCAAATGCAAGTTTATGCTTTGTTCAGAGAGAGAACATGGCAGCCTAAGCTTATGCAAAAAAATATTTTGTATTGTTGTTATTCATGTCTGCATTATTGTAATTTTTACATAACATAACAGACTTGAGGACATTGTTCAAAGCTGATGAAGTCTAGCTGCTGTAACTGCAGTTTCAGACATAGTGACTCCTTTTCTGCTAAAGTGTCTTCCTCTCAGAGGTTTCAAGGTGCACGGAGACATTTTGTACAGACTGCTCCCTCTCTAGTCAGAGGGCCTAGCAGCAGGTTGGCGAGAGGCCGCCTCTTGGAAGGAAGGAGGTTATCGTGATGAGTTGGCCCTCACTAGAGTCAGATCATCAGCAGCCGTTCCACACCCTGCTCTCTTTCTGATGCCAGTAAGACATACCCAGCTGAGACACACGCCGCTTCAGCTGCCTTGTACAACACACCCTTTTATCTGCAGCCTTCATTTGAAATGCTAAGAGAGGCACAACAGGAGGAAGCATCTCGCCTCGGATCAAAGAGCTTCTTTGATTTGTCCCCTTTCTTTTTTCTCTTTCCATCTGTGTGTGTGTGTGTGTGTGTGTGTACGTGTGTGTGTGTGTGTGAGTGCAGCCACATTCATAAAGTAGGTGATCGCTGTCCCATACTCTAGATATATTTGTGTCTTCTTTCTACAGTCCCCTCCTCCTAACTCTAAATGCTAGCCTTTCTTGTTCCACCTTGATCCTCTTTCTCCTCCTCCGCCATCATCATGCTGCTAAAACACAGCTATCCTAAAAATCGCAGAAGTGCAGCGATGAAGGCCTGTTCCCTGCTTTCATTCTGCTTCCTGCTTTCTCTCTATTACATCCATCTCTCCAACCCCCACCCTCTAGATAACAGGAGCCATCCTTCTGGCAGTTGGAGTATGGGGGAAGTTGATGCTGGGCCCGTACATCTCTTTGATAGCTGACAACTCCACCAACGCCCCGTACGTTCTCATTGGCACCGGGACTGTCATCATTGTTTTTGGCCTGTTTGGATGCTTTGCCACCTGCAGAGGAAGTCCATGGATGCTGAAGCTGGTGAGAGGCTGTAGGAGGAAGGGTGGTGTGTTGCAGTGAGAGAGAAGATGATTAGATGCTGATTAATTACCCTCAGGTCACATGATAAAGGGAATAATGGTTGACCTCTGCCCTGTGGAGATGCTTCAGGGCACTTTGTACAGTTAACGCTGCAAGTGAGTGTGTTAGTGTGTGTGTGTGTGTGTGTGTGTGTGTGTTAGGCAAATGATACACATGCAAGCCAGAGAGTTTTCATGCAAGCTATTCAAATCTACCCCTTCATTCCTCTCTCTCTCTGTAGTATGCCATGTTTCTGTCGCTCGTCTTCCTCGCTGAGTTAGTGGCTGGGATCTCTGGATTTGTGTTTCGCCATGAGGTCAGCATTCATTTCACCATGTAACCACCTTTTAAATCTAACACTAAAGAACAAAACACTGAGATTGTGTGCGTCATGTGTGCGTGCTACAGATAAAGGGAACCTTTCATAGGACATACACTGATGCAGTCCTGAACTACAACGCAGACGATGAGGCGAGCCGTGCTGTTGATAACTTGCAGCACAAGGTAAGAACCCAACATCAACAACAGCTGATAAAAGCATAGGTTGAATGAATAAGTGTATTTCTAAAATGATAAAAGTGGCAATATTTTATAATTCCCATATTCTTGTCAACAAACATAGAACCCTGTTTTTCAAAATCCTTTATTTTTAGTTATTCCCATTTATATGCCATAAATACTCCCTAGTGCACCAAATGTTTATTGATCCACAGCTCAAAATGAAGATATATAAATAGTCGAAGTCGTAGTAAGATAAATAGTCTTTAACAAATGCTCAAGTTACATTCTGTTTGAGTAGCATTTTCTAAGAACTCCAATAATACATTACTGAGCTTTTTCAGAAATGAAAGTCAGTATCTGTGGCTCATTTTCAAGATTTACATCTTTAGTAGCAACGAAGGGGTTTGAGTCTGAGTGCCACAGCTAATGTAGAAGGTGCTGAGAAGTACACTTAGACGTTGGTTTGGGTTCTTGTGTTGTTTTTACTGATAATAACAAAAAATCT
>JAUBNQ010000013.1:7080930-7101091 GCA_032353495.1 Ctenopoma kingsleyae
GAGGGGAAGCCACATGTGTGGGAGGCTGAGCGCCACACATAAATCCTCCGTTTTTCTCCGCCTGTCTCTCCTCCTGCGCTGCTGTCGTGAACTGCATCGGAAACAAGGGCGGAAAATCGGTGTGAACATGTGGAAGAGAGGCTGTTACTCGGGGACGCCGAGCTAACCGGGCTCGCTCCAGTCTCGTTACGCAAATTACCGGCAGAGCGGCGCGGCAGTGGGCCCGCTAATGGAGCGTGCGTGCCGCTGGCTTCCGCGCCCTGCCTCCCCCTCGCCTCCGCCTCCCGAATACACTTAATGGGTTATAGGCTGGAGGGAGTCATCCACCGGGGAAGCGCTATTACTCACACAGACACACAAACAGCGGCACAAGAGCGCACGGACACATTCAAGTGCAGTCAGTCAGATGGCGGAAAAGGCTGGTTACAGACAGCTGCATTTTTATTAAGATGCAAATTGTTGAGTATATTTGTGTTTAATTTCTGATTATAACCTTTGAAGCAGACAAGTGCCCCAGACCCTACAGGCCCATAAAAACCTTGGGTTCTGGCTACCTGCTCCATGTCATTTTATATCTTAGTTATAAAAACTGTGTTTAATGATCCATTAATATAATCTATTATTATAGGTAGTATTTTTTTATTCCATCACAAAGCAACTTTGAATGAATAATTGAACCAACAATTATTTATTAAGAAATTTTCTTTAATAAACAATTGATCTATAATGAAAATCAATATTCCCTGATCATTCTAGCCTTGTTTGACCAAATATGTTGAGTTTACTGTCACAGAAAACTGAGAAACTAGCAAATACTGCATTCTTGCAGTAACCTTGATAAATTATAAGTGTGCGGGGTTGTGACTGAATTCAACGCTAACCTTTGAAAACTCTGAAAAGAAGCAATCATGACTTATCTGCATATAAAAACACAAGTAGTTTCACTCTTGTCTGCTAAAAGGAGGATTTCTGGGGAGTTTCAAGCCTCAAACAGTGCATGCTGGGAAGCCTGCTAATATGCTAATCAGAAATCTGAGCGAGTGAGTTTAGCAGTACATTGATTCAGCTCATTCATGTTTAGATGTTGTGGTCAGAGTAAAAATAAAAGTTGACTTAAAGGTTTCTTCAATTAACTTGAAATTGCAGAAACCTTTAAGTTTATGTTAAATTAATGTTCTTGTTTGATATTTACATGTGTGGAGAAGAGCAGAGCATTGTATATGTTAATGTATTACTGTATGTAATCTTTAAAATGTAGGTTGCTAACCCTCATAAATTCCCAGAAAAAGGACAGAGACAGGACTTATGTCAACTGTAATCAAGTCAGCTATTAACCAGTAAGTTGTTTGTTTAAAGTGAAGGTTTAAAGGTTTGAAAACAGGAGTTTGTACCATTTTAGTTTGTCCTGTGGATGTGCTACAATGCAAACTGCTCATTACAAAGATCATTTGTTTCAGTGAAGATTACCAGTTTCAGATCATAATATTAAGTGGCTCACAACTCTCACTGTGAAAGAAATGTGTTTTCAAATGGCAGTTTAATCAGATTAAAAATCTTATTAAATCTATTACAGGACTTATTGCTTTAATATGAGCTTATTATGAATTTCATTTTCAAAAAATTGCAGTGAGAGCACTTTCTCTCTTTCAGACACACAGAAGCTCCCTCTTCACGTCTACGGTGATGCCTCATTTATTACCTTTTAAAGTAATACAGCAGGCCCATCCCTTTCCACCCGTCTGTTGTCACTGATGCCGTCGTTCTAATTGCTGTTGCTGCTTTGCCTGCAGCCCCCCTGCTGAACCCAGACGCCCCTGCCTCACACTTTTCAGTAACATGCAGTCATGGTGACAAGTACTAGAGTTCCCACTCGAGCTGCCTGTTCCTATAGAGTTGAAGCCCACCCCTCCCTCCTTACCAACTCCCCCTTATTCCTCTCTCTCACTCTTTGAAGCCTTGTGGGATGATGATGACACCCGGCGTAATCGGTGGATGCACAGCTTCTGACATGACCCACGACTGAGAAACCCTTTCGAACTGATCCAGGTTTCATTGTTGCGTTCAGGCACGGTGCACCCTCTGCCAAGTGGAAAGGCCTTTCACAGGAGAATAGTGGAAGTCAGCGTGTTGGGGTTTTGATTGACAGCTCTGTTGAGAAAGCAAAGCCAGCTCCTGTACCTATCTGATCTCTGCTCAGCAGCCATGCACATTTGCACTGCTGACCTGCTTTTTTTTCTCTACTAACTGGATCTGAGATCAGCTAATCTTCAAATGGGGAATAAGATTAGTCCATTTGTGCTTATGTGGCTTTGCTTCCAAGGCAGATTTGGGATTGAGGGTATGTGCAGAGTGGGACAGGGACCAAGCTTCAGGCAGTAATGAAAAGTAGTTTAGTACATTTAGTCAAGTACTTGTGTGTAATTATTAAGAGCCTGTACTTTACTTCAGTATCTCCCTCTTCTACTACTCGAATGAATTCCAGAGTTATAGTCAGCTCAAGATAAGATTGTTTTTACTTGACATATGTGCTACAACATTAAGAGGGAAATATTTTGCTTTTTAGGTCAGTGCATTTATTTGTCAGCTGCAAATACTTAATAGATTTAGAGATGAATGATCTAAACATAAAACATATGATACATTATTTCAGATTATACCTAACACACATTAAACAAACCAAATTAAATTCAGCCAAGCTGCTTAGAATACTGCTTACTTGTACTACTTGCACTACTAAAGTGTGTAGTAGTAGGTTTTACTATAAGTAAATGATATGAATATGTCCTTGTCTACTGGCTTCAGGACAAAGAGCTGTGTTAAAAAATAGAAAAAGGAGACAAGTGGCATACCAAGATTGGACATGGAAGTGGGACAGGACAGAGACAGAGAGGAGAAACTCACCCAGCAGGTTTTTGCCTCTCCATTCTTGTTGAACAACAATTTTTAAACACTGAATCATTTCAAGCATCTGGAACAAACTGTGACCATGGAGATACCTTCCTGGGAACGGTGTATTTATCAGGCCACATTTCTGTGTCTGCCTCCTTTACCCTCCCTCCTTCTCATATCAAGCCTATTCCTAATGTCATTTGCATCTATTTTAAACTTCATCCAGTATCAGACGTGTTTTGGTTTAACATGAAACAGGCAGATGCACACTGGAAAACATGTTTGTGTGGTCACCTTGAGCAGACGTGTTTATCGAAAGCTCAAATTTCAAACCGGCCATGTCCACTCAAACACATGTTAATGCCAGGCTATTTCTGATACAGGGTCCCTGCAGGACTCCCCCTTGTTTACCAGCAGCTATTTTTAGAAGAGTGGGGGGAAACTGGCTACCCAGTATCACTGCTGGAAACCGACTGGTGCAACAGTTGGTATTTAGTGTAATCTGAAAGGCTTGTCAGTACTGTAACTGTCTTAGTCTAAAGTTACCACAGTAGGAAATAACAGTAATATTTCTATAGGGACTTCGGGTGTATATTTGTGGACATGCTCACTTTTATGTGTTGAGTATCAGTGGTATATTTTTATATAGCATTCTCAAAAAATACAAAACAGAATAGAGTGTGACACTCAAGTAAATTAAAATACATTTACTATTTGACAATTTATAGTTACTAAAAAATAGAAAGATTATAAGCCATGTCTCAGTTGGCAGGGCAGTTGCCAGTTATGTCAGTTTAGACCATTTCACAAATCACTTGAATCAAGAGGCTTGTTTGGGGATGTTGAGCAGGTGCCACCAGACTGATAAAACCTCTGGATCAAAAATGGGTTGAACTCTTTGTCACTAAACCAAAGATCAGAGAAAAATCTGTAATTTGTTTGTGTGGCAGAAATTCATCACTATTATCCTCAGATTCATCTTGTGACAATTTGGAGACACTGGAGTTGGGAATCACTGGAGTAAAACATCTAACTGTACATAAAGTACTTAGTAAAACTTTTTCCATCGCCAGCATCAAAAATAAAATAATAAAATAAAATTCAATAATCTATCAGTTATATACTTATGAAATAATATTTTTTGCTCAATTTCTACTTCTGCTTTTGTTAGGCTACTTTACTTGAACTTAGTTCAACATTTCTGGCTTTTGAATGCACTTGGTGTTTTTACATTAGTGTATTAATACTTCGACCAAAGCACAAGCTGTAAATAACCGCACTGAAAGTCAGTCTGTGAATTAAATCAAACTTATTCGAAAGCGTGAGAGGTGGGCCACGTGTTGCGTCTGTTTTTTGGTATGTAAGCAATTCAGCAGTGTCCTCATCATTGGTGCAACATCAACTTGTCCCGCCTTTGTGGCCACACGATTGGCTTTACTGGAAGCCGGAGCAGTGGGCCGATGGCTTGTCTAATGAATATTTATAGACACGCACATTCAGGCCTCACCCTGAGCGCGTCTGGCTCATCGGAACAGAATGTGGGATGTGGTGATGTAACGTCAGTCATTTGTTGCACAGTAGAGACTGGTGCAGAGGAGAGACTTACCGGACAGCGTGGTGAGTCACTGCTGGGATGAAACACTGTTAATCAGTGGACTGACAGCTGCTGCGCTGGAAATCACAGAGTCTTATAACATCTTAAAATGTTATAGTGAAGTTGCACAGTTTAGTTTGTTCTTTGGGATGTCTGCATTGTCTATAGCTGGGGACATTCTGTCAATGTGAAGCCACTCCCACGTTGGAAAATGTGCCAAACCTCTCTGCTCTGCTCTGTGCTATTTCAGGTCATCGGGGTTCAGTTACCGCGGCGGTGGAAGAACTCGACAAACAGGTTGTGGGGCCGCCTCTAAAGCCCGAAACCACCTGCACAGCAGCCTGTATAAAAGACGCGCCCAGCACCTCGCTAATTCAGAAACTACGAGAAGGGCGCTTGTCAAGAGGGGGAAACTGAACAGCCGTGCCCCAGTTCTAGTGCATCTCGCCTGATTTACAGAACAGCCAATCCCCGCCGCAGCCTCGCAGACAAACAGCCGCTTGTTTAAGCCGATCAGCCCAGAATTAAAGCAGGGCACTCGCAGAGGAGAATAAACCAGACAAGAGAGTCGGATCTGCGCTGTCGCAACGTTTCTGAAAAAGAAAAACTCACTCCAAGATGATGATGATGCAGCTGCAAGAAACCCCCAACCAGAAAAACTCCCTCCTCAATGCCATGAACCGCTTCATCGGCGCTGTCAACAACATGGACCAGACCGTCATGGTGCCGAGCCTGCTGCGGGACGTCCCGCTGGATGAAGAAACTGAGATGAGTTCCCTCAAATCGGACGTGGACGAGGGGGACATGTACAGCTATTACCAGCTGCTCAAGTCCATCCGCAGGGACATCGAGTGGGGGGTCCGGTGCGCAACAGCCGATGAGAGGCGCAAGGAGAACATGAAGATCACCCGCACGAACTCCTCCGCATCCACCTCCTCCTCTGTATCATCATCCTCATCCTCATCTGAAGAAGACGAGGAAGAGGACGAGGATTTGCAGAAGCAGTTTCAGTACCATCTGACCGGGCTGCAAGGGGTCCTGTCCAAGCTCACACAGCAGGCCAACTCTCTCACCAAGCGCTACAAACAGGAGGTTGGCATCGGGGGATGGGGCCAGTAAAACAGGAGGGCACAGAAATTGAAATCCAAGATTTTTTTTTTTTTATGATTTTTTTTTTTACTTATTGGACTGGCTAACCTGACTTCAAAACAGGCCTTATTGCTGCTGCTGTCACTACTGATGAAATTATTGGACAAACATTTGAATGGTAGAGAAAGAGGCAGCTTATTTCCGTATGAAGGCCTACATGGTGTTGGTCTGCTTTGTGGTATTGACTGTAGATGTGTTGATCTCGAAGAAAGCAGTGTTGTACGCATTATGCTTCCGGTGAGACACAGATGATACATATTTAAACCTTTATTTAATGTATAATTTATTACCTCACACTGAGAGCCAAATTTTGTTTCAAAGTTGGAGAAGTGGACTGTATGAACCAGAGGACCTGTCGTTTGAACCACCCTCCTGAGGGGGATACTGACAAAAGATTTAGCTTCCGCTCTGTGTTGCTGATGATGTTAGTGTGTTCAGATGTATTTGTCTGTGTATGACCAGTGCTACTTTTTTTTTATGTCTTTAAATTGTGTATGTATGGAAGGAGGCAGATGCTTACTGGATCTGCCTGTGATCTCCTGATGTCCTACATGGTCAATGAATTGGAGTCAACTGATAATTCTTCTGCATAGAGAATAATGAGGGTTTCCCATAGATGCATTGTTAATGTAATTTATTTGCTGTTATTGGGGATGTCCATCTGTCATAAGAAGAAATTGTTTTTGCACCTTATGCACAGTTTTTATACTGTTTCTAAAATAGACTTTCATATAAACGCACTCCGTTTGTTGTGTATTACTTTTACATGAGTGACATTACATTAAAATTCAAGTAAAACATGATGAAGCCACACAAAACATGTTCATTTCCTAGGTTTATGCTTATCCTTATGCTTCTTGTGCAATTATAGGACAGGGAGGACCTTGCATGTAACAGCTCATTCCCTCCTGACCACAACCCAAAGCCTCAATTTGCACTAATCAAAAGGTCTTTACAATTTTCAATTTGAAGATTGTAATTTCAACTATGGAAAATGCATCATTATTATTATTGTTTGTACAGGAAGTTGCGATATACAGTAGGTAGCCATTCAGAGATTTAAAAAAGATACAGTCAAAACATCAGACAAAGCACAAAAGCATTTAAACAAATTATTATTTTTTGCATCTCTTGTTGGGAGTGTCTTCATGTCTGAAAACATAGCTAAATTTTATTTTAGGTTAGGATAATATTTATTTGACCTTCAAACATTGTGTTACATTATTTGTGAACTACACCCTGTTGAATGACAGAAACAGCTTATGGCACTGTAGTCAGTCAGGGTTATGGGGAAAAGGCAGGCTTTCAGATAACAGATAGGAATCACATAATGTGTTGCCCTCACCCACAACATGTTAAATATGTTAAAAGGGAGAGGTTGATTCACAATTACTTTCAGGTTGAGGAATGCTGCCTGTCCATTAAACTTCATTTGGCAACACCTTGAATCACTATTCAAAAGAATGGTTTGTTCATTCACCATTTTCAATTAATGCAGTGTAACATGTTTATTGTACAGTATGACACTAAAAACCTGAGAGCACAATTTGATTCCTATCAGCTCCATGCAGTAAATATTTTACAATGTAGTCTGGGAATACATGAGAAATATAAGTATGCAATGAAATTTAGCTTTTTAATCTTTACATGTATATAAATTTTAAAGAAACAGTAAATGAAGATTTCTTTCTGTTGAATGCATGTGTTGTTTCGGGACCCTTGCCAGACAGAAAGAAGAAATAACTGACAGCATCAATCTCAAAGGCTAGATAATAGGTCAAAAGTATGCATCTTTCATCTCCTCTTTTTCTCTGTAGCTCTTTAAAATTAGGAAAAATACACTCACAAAGAGTAAAACAAATGCAAAAATATCTTAGTGGTGTTAATTAACTACTCTTGAGTGGAAAAACAGTAGCAGGAGAAATAAAAAGTCACATTAATACATTCAATATGCCACACTGGGCACTATATAATGTTATACAGATATATTGTATAGAAGTACTGTAATGCAGTGGACTTAGACCTTCATAATATTAAATGCAGAAACAGAAAACACTCAAGTACCACAAAAAACACTGTAGTTCTACGGTTCACCACTGATTCAGAGGCTAAATTCATAGAGTTTGAGAATATTTCATAGACTATGAAATGTTTATTTATTCATTTATATATTTTTAAAGCGAAGTGGAGCAGAATTGCACTGAGACGTAAACACGATAGGTAAGGTTTAATATAAAAGTCAAGCTTTACAAACCTCTCGCCTTTCGACGCCAGGTCGACTCGAACGGTCAGTGCAACTTTTTGTCCCTTCGTGTGCACCGTACAATCAGGAAGGAAAGCTACATCAAAACAAAAACAAATTGGAGCGAAATCGTCTTTATTACATTGTTTAGTTAAAATGGACAGTCAGAATCCAAAGTCAATGAGTAACGATTCGCGCTGTGTATTTTTTAATACAGATTCAGAAGACAATCGTTGCGTAAGTATTTATACACACTGTTAACTCAGTTTTAGCTTTTGAGCTAATTAGCTGTGTAGCTAACGTTAACATCTTAGCGTTAGCTCATTTTGTGAATTACTAACTATTACCTAGACTTGATTGTTTATTGATTGATCAGGTGATTAGCCAGGTGACATGAATTACAGGTGACTTGAATTACATCTACATGACGCCTGGGACTGAACCGTAACGGTACAACTGTGCTGTCAACTCATCTTGCTACATGCTAATTAATTAGCTGTAGTAATTGCCTGTTAAATATTAATGTTATATTGAAACGGTGTCATTAAAATAGCACCCACTGCTGTCTTAACTGTCTCACCTGCTAATGAAAAGCTAACGTTTCTCAGTTACGTCTGACAGGCTAACTGGAGCTAACTGACTTCCTGAGTAAAACAGGTTTTAACAACTTAAATGTTTACTTAATGAAGCAATATTTTCTTTGCTTAATGTTATCCAATGTTGTTTAATGTTTATTGACAAAAGTGAACGTATTCAATCCAGCAAAGGGAGTAAAGATAAACACAGATCCCGAATTCCTAAATTTAAATGGTTAGTTAATTTAGCCAGTTCAAATGTTAGCTGAAGTATGAAGGAGAGACTAAGCAGGGTGAGAAGGTCTTACTTTCTTACGTTTATCTAACTGCTCTAATTACAGGTTACTGGACATGTTTTTAAAACTAAACCTGTGTTCAACCAGCAGTGTATCACTTAGTATTTTTCTTGCCTCATATGGAAATAAATATTTTTTACATGAACACTAATGATCTAAAAGTATAATTATGTATAAAGTATAATACTATGGACCTTTCTGTACAATTAATATTTATGCTGATAATACATACTTTTATTTAGGTAAAATGATAAATGCAGCAGCTGTATTATAATGTGGCATCGCTATTTTACTAAAGTAAATGAACATCATTTTCATTTTCTCTGTATCCAATGAACAACTGAACAATGTTAACCACAATACAATGCATTTCAGTGACCAGGTCGGTTAATATTAACATTGTAAAGCTTATGGTGCTCAAAGGTAGTGTTTGTGATGTCATGGTATAAGCAACAGTTGCTAGAAACTTAGCCCAAGATAAGTTACTGTAGCTTTAACACCAGGAAAGATTTTCTAACCAAGGAGGTGGCTCAGGTGCTCATCACCTGTCTGGACCACTGTACCTCCCTTCTTCTCAAAGCCCCTCTGTCTGTTTTCAGACATTTTGGTGGCTCCCTGTTCCGGTTTGCATGCAGTTTAAGAGTCTGGTGCTATGCTACAGGGTAGGGACAGAAACTGTTGCCAAATACCTGTTAGTGATAACCTTTCATTTTGAGGATTCTGTGGTTGATCATCTCCAGCCATAGCTCCTCTGTTCTCAGCCTTTCGTCTAAAAAATTGCTCTCTGCTAAAGATAGGGTGGCAGAGTCCACACTCACAAGAACTTTACAATATTCTGCAATCCAGTACAACAACCACAGAGTGAAAACTACCATAGTGTTAAATAATCGTGTCTAGCAAAGTATTAAAACACAAACCCTGAACATAAATCTAACTTCAAATTGAATAACTTGAATTGAAAAACAGGTGTTTGTGAAATTGAGTTCAAATACCTGAGGACTTATATAAGAAAAGATTACTTCAAACCTTTTAATACTCATCTTTAAAATAATCAAGTTAGGAAATGCCCTGCTTGGTTGTAACTTGTTGCTCAATCAAGGCCAACATATGCTGGGTAGATTAGAGACTACTGTACTTGCAGAATTCAGGTCTCTGGTGCAGTTCAATTCTGTGTTGGTGCAGCTTGGTGTAGGATGAGTAGGTGTAGCTTTACTTTCAAGCAAAAGGTTATCATCCGTTTTCTTTGCTGTGCTATATCAATGCTGCAGTAATACTGTTTTGCTTGGAGCCTGAATACATTCTTTACTGACAAGCAGTTGCTCATAATTGGAAGTTGTTGATCACTGTCTTCTGCACACTGTCTGACTAACCTGGGTACAGATGGCCCACATTGACCTAGCTTCCTATCCCGAGTTACATATCACAATAGTCATACATTAAATTTCTACACTTTCGAGTACTCTTCAGGAAATATTAATATGTTTGTGTAGTTGCTGTTTTAGTCACTTTTGCTGAAAATGCACAAGGTAGCCAAGGCATCGTCATCCTGACATGACGGCAACAAGCTCTTTTCTTTGTCAGTGGAACAACACCTGTCACAGTTATAAGTCTTGATCAGTGATTCATGTGCATAAATCTGGACAGAACTGTCAGATATGCAGATTATGTAATACTTATGTGCAGTTTGAATGTTAGCCAGACCTTCCTGTGTGAGTATCATCATGAAGAGGACAGCCCATTCTAATGCTGACATAATAAAGTTTTCAAAAAAGCAAGATCACCCACGCACTGTTAATGAAATAACATTAAAATAACAAAGTGCTAAGAGTGAAAACCTTTTAACACCCCGTGCAGTTCTATGTTTGGAGCCATCTTTCAAATGTAATTAGAATAGTAATAAATTGGTAAAAGGCCTGTCTGTAAAAATGTCTGTAGAATAATCCTCTTAGTAAATCAAATCTTTACTGTCACAATAATTTAAATGTAGCCAGACATCTCCTATAAACAAATTTGAAATCTGCCTTCACATGTTTAATGAGTCTTTTTTTTTTTGGCTCTTTTGGCAATAGATGTCCCTGTTTTCTTTATAAGGTAGCACAGGGCACAACAGTATTGTTGCAGATGTGATTACATGTTATCAGAAGAAGGTCTTGTTGTGACTGCTCTGACAAGTCAGGTTGATGACACTGTTTTTTTTTAGGCCACAGCAGTGATATTGGACAGTTGATAGTGTGGACGTGCACTGTTTTGTTTTTTTGCACGAAACACTTGTGTTGACTTCTTCATTTCGCCTGAAGCTTACAGCACTGAGTCAAACAAGTGTCATTCTTCTCATACCTTCATTCTTTGACTCTCCTTTCTTGTTTTCTCTTTGAGTAGCTTTTTGTTTCAGGTTGAATGTTGTTCAGCACAAAATATGCAGGGTGTTAGGATCTGGCCTTGTTAACACAGCTGTATTTCAATCCACTCAGCAGTCATTTATCAGCTTTCTGTGTTTATATAAAGTGTTCAAATGTGTCCAGTGCATGTGGAGATGACATCTAATTGCACAGACACACACACAAAAGATGCTGGAACAAATAGCAGTCTTGTCAACCCAGTAATTTCAGAGCTTATGATTAAATGGTAACTGTAGAGTATTTGTGTTGCACGTCTCAAGTTTCCACAGTGCTTTACTTAAAACAAAGAAATTAGACAAAGTAAGTATTGCGTAGGTTAGCAATGACACGCTGTTTTTATTATTTATGGAAATGTGCCATTCAGTAATGAGTTGCTTCTTATTTACAGGTGGTGATTTTAGCAGTAAAACGAGCCACAGGAACCTTCTCTTTAGTAGGATGGTAAATATTTGTTCATGTTCTCTTTTTCTCTGCTAATTCTTTGTCTTAAATCCTTGACATTTTTTTTCCATAAATATTTTAACTGCCCATATGCAAGTATGATTTGAGGATACAGTGACATGTATTCAGCTAAGGTCTATGTAAAATTCAATATGATATCTGAGTATCACTGTTAGGTGTGTCATTTTGAGACATTTTACATTTGTAAATAATATCTAATAGCAAATAGTTTAATAACGTTGTAAAACTTGTAATGTTTAGCTGTTGTTGAGACTGTGTCTAATATGTGATTCCCCTCCGTGTTAATTATAGAATCTGCAGTTTGTGATGTTGTATTGGCCACACCTTTTAGGTCTGAAAATTTTGTCCAATGAAGTAAAAGTAATTTAAATCTATACTGTTTATGAAAAGATGTAGATGTAACTGCAGCATTAGCGTTTAAGCTTTGCACTTACAATGCTGTTTTCTAACAGCATGAAAAAAATTTATTTATCTCACAGACCCACAACAATAGACAGTAGAATGATATCAGCTTAATTCAACAATAATTTTAAAGGCAAACCTCAGCACAATGTAAATTAGTATATCAGAAACCTAATGTCATTGGATGTTTTCCCATTTGCTTCAATGGTTGTAATTTTGACTATGGGATCTAGTGGCCACTTGCTTCAACAGTTGGCCTTGGAAGGGGTGGTTATGTTTTTGGAGAGAGTCCTTCATATGTTGCTAAGCAGGTCTTTGGCACATTTTCTGACAAATATGCGGGTTTCACTAGATGCTTTCATTTTCACGTCTCTCTGCAACCTAAAGAAAACCAGCAGTTTGTAGAGGGGTAAGGGTTACAAGACGGAGTGTAGGCATTGTTGTGATATATTTATGTGCAGTAAGTCATCATCATCATTAGAGCTGTAAAGGGCCTGTCCTGCTCAAATTATTTTCTTAGCAATTAGCAAGAAACATCTCACTGTTGTTCTTCTTCTCTCTCTTCAGTCTTTTCATGCTGTTTGTGATCTGGCTGCTGCGTCGCTATCACTCCTTAGCTCAGGTAAATTTGTACACTGCAATGTACAGTCCCTTTCCATTTTCTATTTGCTTTGTTGCCACTGGAAATATGTTCAATTAGCAATGGCAAATCTTGGCATAATTGAACCCAATTAAAATGCACAGATTAATCAGTTGTGGAGTTAATTGACTCATGGTTGTTCTGTGATAATGGCTGTGTTTTTCCCTTCTCCAAATGAAGAGATTTACATTATTAGGTTTCAATATAGTCTGAAAAATATTAGTTAGGCATTCATTTTCCTCCACATACTGTAAATATTTTTAACATAAAAGAATTGAATTTGCCTAAAATAAACTCGTTTGTTTGTGTGTACTCTGAAGCAATGTTTTTGTTTTTGAAGGCAGTCCAGCAGGTCTGTCGAGTTTATCTGTGCTGCGTGTTATCCTCATAATCTGAAGTAAATGACATTTTAATGTGGGGCTCTGATGGATCCTATTACTTCTGGACCAGGTCGCATAGTGTGGCCTCAGCTCCTCATCTTCTTCCTCCTCCTCATATATCTCATAAACCCTCTCCTTACCTCCATCCCCTCACAGAGGTTATCCATCAGTCAATAGTCTTTAGTGCTCTTTGGCTGTACTGCACTCTTTTTCTGCCTCCCCCCTCCCCATTCTCCTCCTCTTCCTCCTCCCCCTGTTCTTCCTTTGTAGCCTTGGCAGGGTCATTGCTGGGCACTGATAAAAGGACTGTTTGTGTATGTCTGTGTCTGTCTTTATGTACAGTACCTGCCACTGCCACGTTTTGTAACCTATCTGTTTAGAGTCGAGTTACTGACTGACAGTTGACTTGCAGAGGAGATACCCTCTCAAAATTCTGTACCACACCAATTATTGATTCATTTCATAAAAACACACTGACTGCAGTTTCTATAGAAGGAATTAAGGGTACTCTCTCCTCTGATATTTTCACTGAGTTGTCACCGGGGACGTCGTATGCCAAGCTGTCAGCCACATCAGTCGTCATTTGATCTATAATTTGCCCTTCTCTCTTACTGAATATAAATGCATTGACATTTTGTACTAAGGATATTCTGTTAAAGAATCCCCATTCATGTCTTTCTCTCATTTTCTCTGTACAGAAGATGATTCTCAGCCTGACTGTAGCTGCCTTTTTTGACAGTGTAGCATATGTCATGGTGAGTTACTCTTGTCTGTTTCTCTAAACACATTTTTTGGAAGTTTGTGAAAACGTTTCTCCTTGTTTGTTGTTCTTCGTCCCTTCCTCAGGGTGAGTCCCATCCTGAAGAGTCTCTTTGTAACTTCCAGGCCTGGTGGCTAACTTACTTTGGTAAGACAAATCTTAATTAATTAATTGCTCACTGGCAGAGCAAAGATACAGTATTTATCAGCATAAAAAATAACATTGCTTTGTTTTTGTTGTTTTTTTTGGCTTAAAAAAAATCTTCCTTGACACAGATTGCTCCAACCTATAGCACTCTTTCACCCCAGAGTGTTTGGAAATATAGCATGGGGAGTTGTTTCAAGGTGATAGTGAGATAGATAGTGTTTTCAAAAAATTGTTTTGGTTCACAAACCCCAAATATGTATATTGAAAGAAGTTGCTCATTGCAAATGTAAAGCTGCTGTAGATAGCTTTGACAGCTAGTGTCCCCAATTACAGGACACCATAGACAATGCTGGAAAGTATCAGAAATTGGTGATGTCCAATTCTTTAATATTATCCAGTTCTTTTCATCATATATTATGTCTTAGGTAACATGTTTTCTGATGTATTTCACAGTGTATTTATAGTATTTCTCTCATGGTGTCAATTGAAATGAAGGGACAGTTTTATACTTGTGTGGAGAACCAAGCTTCTTGTTGTTTTTAACTTATTTATTTCACTACTTTGGATTAAGTATGCTCTCCAGACATTCTCAAAATAAAAAGGTGGATTATTTCAGATGTCAAGGGCGTTAATGTGTCGGTTGAACCGCGACACATTTCAGAAGTATTCACACGCCCATACAATCATGTAACACTTGGGAGTCAGGCACCATGCTGAAGAGTTATTGTCCCATTGCAAGCATTCATAATGCCGCAATAAAACAACATGCCTGATTGTCTTTTCATCGTCCCTTGTATTAGTTTCCTCCAATGACTGTACAGGACGAGAGTATTTAATTTAGGTTAATCAACAGTATCTACAGT
The DNA here is from genome assembly GCA_032353495.1 of Ctenopoma kingsleyae. Classification (NCBI taxonomy): domain Eukaryota; kingdom Metazoa; phylum Chordata; class Actinopteri; order Anabantiformes; family Anabantidae; genus Ctenopoma; species Ctenopoma kingsleyae. The sequence continues at coordinate 7,095,729 of JAUBNQ010000013.1, forward strand.
ATAGGCATACTGTATGGGGGGAAATAGGAAGATTTCTTTGTGATACGTACTGATGAAGCAGGATTCTTTTTACACTAAAAATCCTGGTTTTATTTCCTTTGCTGGTGTTTGCTGCAATTACAACTCCTTAATCCTTGATTAGCATAAGGATTCTTAGTTAGGACTGGCTCCTAATACGACACTTCACCAAGCTTGTGTTATTGGTCTCACAGGCAGACGTGTGCGCACAAACACACACACTGCGATGGATACAGGGTAATGGGCAGTGAGTTAGTGCTGCAGGGTGTGTGCATGTCACCTCAGTTTATCATGAGGATCCTCACGCTGAGGACAAACTGCTGTACATAAACACCAGCTGAACAGGCTGTTTGTTCTGTTACAAAATGCCAAGTCTTGTGGGAGCCACATCGCACAGCTCTGCTTTTAACTTCAACCAATAAAATTTTATGAAACGTGTTTGAAATAAAATAATGTGGTAACAGGGGCAGCGTCAGGACAGGTGTTGAAGCTGAGCGATGTATTGTGAAGTTAAATCAAAACGCGTGCACTGCTGAGTGGTTATGTAAGATATGTTCACTATCACAATGACACAACAACAGTTATTCATTGTGATGACATAGACAGTCACCCTCCTTCTTAGTCACTGCTACAGCTAAAGGTTCCTTAAGTGTAAAAAGAGTGTGTGTTTTGTATGTTTGTGTGTGTATGTGGGAGGAGTTTGTTGGGTGAAACTCAGTAAGCTGTGTATGTGGTTCAGATAATCCATCATTGTGGTGACCGGCCCTGCCTGTCCTGTCAACAGAAGTGCACACACACAAACACACACACACACAAAAGAAAAGGGCTGAATAAAAGGGTAGAAAAAGGGAAGTGAGCTTTCTGGACTCTCTTCCTTGTCTCTGTAAAATACATTCATTTTCCCCTTCTGCTGACTGGGCCTTCCTTTCCCTTTCTTCATTTCTTTTTTCTCTCCAATGTCTTTACCCTCAATCTAGTCCACTCACCTCGCAGCCCCACACTCGCTCTTCTCTTCCTTTCTTACTTTCTTGTGCCCACTCCAGCGTTATCTCCCTCTGCTTTTCCACAGTTCATCATTATCTCTCTCTGAGCTCCCCCTGTCATCCATCACCCTAAGCCACAGGTTTCCCTCATATTACTGAAGAATGGGCCTTCATTTATCAAAAAGTGGAACACATGCGCACAGACACACACACTCATACTTGTGTGTATGTTTGGACACACATCTGAAGGTGCATACTCTGTGGCAGGGAGCTGTGTTGTAATTTGACCTTGCTGTTTTTCTGTGTGTGTCTCTCTGCAGACTGGAGTGCCTTGACCTGGGTTTGCCTCATCACTCTGAACCTATACCTCAACCTGGTCAGAGAAATAAGCACCAAGCGATATGAGATGTGAGTAGGAGACCTGATGATTTTCCACTTAATCACGTGATATAGAAATTACTTAATAGGCTATTTATTTCAAATCTAAGAAAACTGTGTGTCCCCCATGTGCGTGTATATTTATTTGTTATTTTGTTGTGGCCGCTTTCCTGCGTGTGTGTGTTTATGTGTGTACATGTGTTTGGTCTGCCAGAGCATGTGTCTTCCTGCAGAGCATTGACAGCTCCCTCCTCCTTCCCCATCCTCCTCCTCCTCCTTTTCTGTTCCAGCCAGCCAACGCTCTAATTGAATAGGGAGTGAGTGTCAGCCGTGAAGTGCGTTTGTGTGTGTGCGTGCGTGCGCACCCATCTTCACGCTTTGCGGCTCTATGTTTCTGTCGCTCAAACTCCCATGAGCACTCTCCAGAGTGCAAGTGTGAATTTGCTTGTGTGTGTGTGAGGTATTTTCTCATTTCCTATCCTAGCGCAGAGCTTTGTGACATAAGCACACACACAAAACGTATCGAAATCTAAAGAAAATTGATGCACTTTGTGGGTGGAAGAAGAGGCAGCTTTAACAAGTTAGCACCAAGTCTGTTTGCTAAGTCAAGTTGATGGTTGTTCATGGTTGTGGTCTTGTAAATGTGCTTCAGTGTGCATGCCCCTCCTACCCATATGTTTGTGAGGGGTTAAAGAGAGATGGTCCCCCTGACCACCCCATGGGAGTTTCCTTGCATTGATTAGCAGTAGGCCAGACAATATAATGGTGGTATAACTCAGGGGAAGACTACTTTATGGGCACAGTGAAAGAAGCATGCTGGGTCAGGCCAAAATCAGCTCACTTCAAAGCCTTATCAGCCGTATACGTCTTATAAGTCTGTACGTGTGTTAAAATAAGGCAAGGGGCTGCTTAGGTCGGGGCATTTTGTTTCACATACCAGTGAGGCAAATGAAATAGGATCCACGACAAACACAGCACGGGGGTTAGTAATAGCACAGGATTGAACAAACCTGGAAAGTTATGACAGTAGCTGTTCATGACACGAGAAATATGGCGTTCACATACAAAGTAATCCACCAGGAATGCACACTGGCATTTACATGATTGGCCAACGCAGCTCCTTGCTGAATGATATCACTTTGTGCTGCATATAAAGTTGAACAAGCCGCACAGCATTGCGTCATTTGCCAAACCCCCCCACCCCTACCCCCTTGACGGTCCCCATGGTGTGTCAGCGCTTCTTCAAGTCTATCTGAACGCTGCCTAAAACCAGAAAGAGTAAGGTGGGAGGAGGATGTGTCTGTGTTTTTGTGGCTGGTCACACATAATGAGAAGGGAAAAAATATGGTTTAATGGTGCAGAGCAAAGCGAAGACAAGACATGACGGGGACTGTTGTGTATTGACTGCTCACAGATAAGTTGTATGTATTTAGGCAGGCTGGTAGGTGGCTCCGTATGCATGCACAATTACCCCCCAGGCCTCAATCCCAAACCCCCACCCTGTCTCTCTCTTGCGCACACACACACACATTGACAGCACAGTATAATGGTTTATGAATGAACAAATCGCCAGGGGAGATGGAGAACGGAGGCTGGATGATCTAAGAGTGATTGAAGTGGATGCAAGAGAGGATGGTAAGTGCGTGTGTGCATGTACGTCTATGTGTGTTTGAAGGAAGGATTCAGGCAGGCTGAATCTGGTATGTACTGAGGGCAGAGAGAGAGAGATAGCGGTGAGGCTGAAGACGGAGAGTGAGGGGGAAAAAAAGAGCGAGGCGTTGAGAAATGAGATTGAACCTCGAGAGAGAGACCGATTTTTCTGTATGAGCGTGTGTGTCTGCACGTGTGTGGGTGTGCGTGCAGGTGTATGGAATGCAGAGTGCAGAGCAGTCCTGCTGTGCCTCATTAAGCCCATGTTGCGCGCAGCTCCGGACCTCGTCATCTCCCTCTCAAAGTGATGTGAGTGTGTGGTGTATGTGCCGTGGTTTGCGTGTGTCTGTGCGTCTGCAAGCTCTCGACATTGATTTCCTGACAACCCCCCCGTACCAATCCGACTGGCAGCACTGATTTTACCATTTGTGTCCTCCAACCACCACACAGACTCCCTCTCTCTCTTTGTCTGTGTCGTTTTCTCTTCAGCGTCTTAACTCAGTTGCTTTTTCTCTTTTAACGCGTCTACTTTCTCTCCCTCTCTCTGGATCTATACATTTCACATGGCTCTTTCCCACCCACTATTCTATTAGCCATCTCTCTTTGTCCACCACCTCCCACACACTCACACTGCTGTCCATCAGATAGGGGTAGAACGGGGGAATATAGTGTGCCCCAGTGGAATAAAGTGAGAATGTGTGTGTGTGGTGCACAATTCAAGAAGGATTGAGTGTGTGTCAGCTTTGTCGCCACTGCTCGATTGACCGCACTTGGAGCAGGTCAGGGTAGGACTTAAACTCTATTGACTAGGTGACGCTGTACGCTCTATAAAGTATTGACGACCACACCAATGCCTAAGACAATGGAGCACACACCTCATCTGTCAGACATACACACACACTGAGCTACCACCAGAAATAGCCAATATGAGCCTCTCAATCTTTCCTAAACTCTTTTCTATAAAAGTAGGCTGTTTCATTCTATGACGTTCCTACATTTTACTGACACAATTTACCCACTCCTGTCCTAAAATGTATTAGTCACTAGCACCAGTTGAGTGAAGCTTTCCATCCTGTTTGTAGTTTTGATGCAGACGTCTCCTCTGCAAATCATTTGCTCCTCAGCAGTGATGGTAATTATGGTTTTATATTACCATGAGTAATTGGCAGTCTGGCTGTATAGGCATTTTTCTGCACCTGAAAAATGACCCCAGTGTGAGTGCCAAGGCAGGGATGAACTGAAGAAGAAAAGAATTGATTTGGTAATAGGGTTTTTTTTCTCAGGGGCAAAGCTTCCTGCTCTCTGTGCTCATAATGAAATAAATGTCTGCCTTTTATCAGGTTGTACCATCTGATGGCGTGGGGGGTGCCCCTGGTTATGGCCTCTTTACCGCTGCTGAAGGGTTACTATGGCCCTGCAGGAGCCTGGTGGTAAGTACATCCATTCTGCTGCAGCATATTTTTTTTTGTCAGCCAGCAACAGCATTTTTTCTGTTAAATATCTTTCCTTTCACGGAGGACCACAGAACTGGCCTCATTCCAGTTCTAGACAGGCAGGTTTAATGTGATAAAAACTGCCAATTATCAACACATCTTTGCATCAAGTAAAATGCCCCCTCACAGTATCCAGTTCTTGTGGTGAATAGGAAATGCATTATTTGTTTGCAGGGTAGTTAAGGGGGTGAGGAAGAGGGGAAGAGGCCAAAGAGAGGAGGAGGTGGAATGAGAATTGGGACAGAGCCTTAATCTCCGGGCTCGGCTCTCTCTTTCCACTCTCGTCTTATTAATAGCTACAGCTGCACAGCTTTTCCCCTCCGCAGTCACACAAGTCTCTCTTCCGCTCGCGCTCTCCCTTTCCTTTGTAACCCCCTCATCGCTCTCTCTTTCTTCCCCCAGCTGGATCACAGACAATCACGTAGCCTGGAGATTTGGGATGTAAGTAGACCCTTTCAGCGCCACCATCAAAGCTTCCCCTACTGGGGGAGATGGGGAGGAGGAAGAGGGAGGAAGGCTGTCTCTGTGGGGAAATGTGAAGGGTTGCATGTCATGGGAGCCTACAGGGTTTTTTCTGTCTTTGTGTAAGGCCAAGAAGTGTGTGTATGTGTGTGTGTGTGTGTGTGCGCGTGCGCACGTGTGTGTGTGCGCATGTGTGAATGTGCCTGTATCAGCCTCTGCCTTGTCAGATTTAGGGGAGTTGCTACACTGTGTATTTAAGTGTTTAGGATGGCTATGAAGGATTATGCCTGTCTACTGCTTTCTGCAACTGGCCCCAAGTCTGCAAGGGCTCTGCCAATCCTCTGGTGGAGACACTTAAACACACACACACACACACACA
>JAUBNQ010000013.1:7178963-7192071 GCA_032353495.1 Ctenopoma kingsleyae
GCAAGGAGAAAGATGTCGCTGACAAGTTGCCGAAGGATGGAGCCTCTGTTTTCCGTGGCGTTTGTCCTCTGCTTTCTTTTCACAACCGGTAAGAAATATAATCTCCATTTTGGGAGTTTTTTTCCTAATGAAATCTCACATAATATCGCCATTTATCCACCGTGTTTGCAGATGACAGCTTGGCAACCTAAGCAGGATCATCGTTAGCATCGACTATTAGCTTGGTGTTTAATTCCTGTATTTGCGCTGAAACCGTCGCCTTGATATGAACGACACCGTGAAACGTGTTTATTTTATTCTTCTACTAGTCATAGATCTCTAACTAACTAAATAAGTATTTACAAGCGAGTTAACAAAGACAGTAATGCTACACTATCGCTAGCACTACTTTAGCTAATTAGCAGTCTGCAATAGCTAGCTTCGAGGATGTGTATAGAAATGAAATTCGTCGGGATGATATAAAATTGAAGGGAAGATTACACTTACATCCTTTATTGTAGGTGGTCATTAATTTACAGAAGAGTGTCCCGTCATGTGACACTCTCTAAACGGGTAGTTCCTCTTCATGATCAGCTCTCTGTCACGAGTTTGTGCCCCCATACACACACGGCTGTGGCGTTAATTGGGTTTCTTTACTCTGATCCGTGAAGGTCCAGTCAGGCTCATGAGAAGGATGGTGCGGGCGTTTCCTGTAACGTGCAGTCTTAGCCAGTTAGTTAAGAGAGTTATGAGAATATGCTTCATTCACCCACAGACATAAAATCCGGTCACACACCCATTTGCCTCAGCGGGCTTTACAGTCTGTACAACAGATAGAAGTGGGAATTCATTACAGCACTGCCTTTACAGAAGTGACTCGGTTTCTCTCTCTCCCTCCCTCATTGCGAAAGAGGAGGCGTGGAGCTTTATTAGTAGCTGGTATTTAAAAGAATTATTATTAACAGATGAAGCTGTTACACTGGAATATAAAAGCAATAGAGAGAGAGTTCCATTAGAGTCACTTATGTATTTGCTGTCACCTCAGTAATTATGGGAAATCAGTACAGTGTTTATGCTGTAATTACATATTGATGAAATTACCCCAAATGACAATTTTCTGCATCACAAATCTGTGACCTGTTCTTAAATTCATATGTATTAGTCACAGTGGAAAATATACTGTATATTAAATCAAGTAAATTATGTGTTCAGATTTATTGTACACTTGTTCACTATTTTTATGCTCAATGCTACTGTGGAGTACAATTACATTTTGCATAGTTATGGGTCATTTCATTCTTCGTCAGTGGCACATGGCAATTCACAAGTGGTATGACACTTGTGTAACACCATCTCCAAAAGGAAGATACCACTTGGAAATGGTATGCTATTTTTTCAAGTGTGCATGAGCATCAGGTTTGACATACCACCAGGAAATAATGAATCATGGAAATTATGCCACTGACACAGAAGTTGTATGACACTTTTCAACCTTGGTGCTTCTGAATTGAACAAAATAATTGTTCTGCTGACTTTATTCTTTTCCATAGATTTTACTTGGATTGACAGCACTGTCATTTTTTCCATAGGCGTCCATGGGGACAGCTTAACAGTGCTTCAGGCTCCAGAGTTTGTGTCCTTCCAAAAAGGAGATTGGCCTGTATCTGGAGAGAAGATACCTGACCTGGTGGCTTTAACTATGGGCTTTTCTGTTCAAGAGGTGCTTCATAATTTAAAAACATTACATGGTTTTAGTGATGAGAAGTAACATATGTTGAAGCCATCCCATCCAAGTTTTTACAGCATGTTTGTTTATACAGGATCTGTCCTGGCCAGGCCTCAAGGCTGGTCCATTGTTCCAGCGTCCCCGGGCTAATGTACTGGTGGTGGTAAGAGGAGTTGATAGCCTGGCTCTGCCTCAGAGCATCGCCTCCTACCCTTTGGAGAATGTGAGTCAAACTGGATTGAAACCTTTTGTAGATGTTTTGCACGTCAAACATATACCTTAGTGTAAAAATAACTGAAGACTAGAATGGAATTCAGATTAATTGTCTTAGTTCTTCATTGGGTCATGTTCTTTCTTGCAGCCTGTACCTTTTACCTTGGATAGTGTTGCAGAGACAGTACACTCTCTGTTTGCTGAAGACACACCTGTAGTGCTGCAGCTGGCCCCCAGTGAGGAGGTAATGAAATATACTGAGCCTGAACAAAGCATACTTTAAAACTGTGACAGTTGTATGGTGCTCATGTTTTTTATTTATCTGTCTATTGTTTCTCTCAGAGGCTGTATATGCTTGGCAAAGCCAATGCTGTGTTTGAGGACCTACCAGTCACCTTGCAGCAGATCCGTGCCCGTCTGTCCCAGGATGGCTCTGTGCTGACCTCCCTGCCCCTCAACTCCCTCAGCAGGAATGCAGAGGTCAGTTTCACAAGCAGCATTGCTCCCACAACGCCTTTGTAGAGCAAATTTTTTATGTGACCTTACTGGCTACCTAACCACAACTCTTCTACATGTACAGTGGTTTTTAAAGTCCCACTACAGTCAAATTTTAAGGTATATATAAATACAGTGCTATGAAAAACCAATGGTCTGACAGTTTTCTTTCCACGAAAAGTTCAGTAAACCTAAAAAGAGGTTTGGTCTGTCTCCCTCATTGTTAATTCCAGGATATATTAATATTCATTATTGTGATACATAAAACAATACTTACATGCTGGCTCCCGCTAATTGTAGGTGTCCCAACATAAATACTACACACAGCATCTGGCTTCAGAATTAGTCTCTTGGTAAAACCCCTTTTCCATGTAGTCGAGGAAAGACTCCTGGCTGAAATGTGCATGGCAGATTCTGACTCTGTCAACATCCTTAGGCGTGTGATCACGATGTCTGTAAATAAATTCTAGCCATTGCTGCTGCAGGATGGAATCTTTTGGTAAATAGTGGAAAGAAGCTCCAGGTTCTTGTTTACATCCAAAAACTGCACACTCTGGCATATTTAATGTCAACTGACTTTAGGTCAGTGGTTCCAGGTATTAAGTTTCAGCAAGCAGCACTGGCATCTGCATTTGCATATTGAACTGTAATTGGTTTGGATTTTCAATGTAGATAATCTCGTGTTCTCCGCCTAATTTTGAAATCAGGCTTTTTAGGAAGTTAACCTACACCAGCCCCCTTCAGCAGAACAATGTGAAAATACCTTGTTAGTGACAAACTCTGCACATACACCCCTCAGTATAGTGGACGTCAGACAGTTTGGGGCATATAAACATAAGACAAACATTGACAAAAGACAAAATTGTGACAATAACATGACAATGGCTGTTTGTTATTAGAACACTTAACACTTTCATTAAAACTGATACCACAATATCAAAAAAAATTGTTACTCTTTTGCTTCTTAGGCTGATTTGCTCTTCTTGTCTGAGGTCCAAGTACTGCATGATATCACAGCTCTGGTAAGTTCAGCTGGCTCAAACAGTTTTCTTCCTTGTGAAAATGAAGTTAGTCAGTCAGGACTGACTCAGATTTCTGTGTGTTCTGTCCTAGCTGCAGAGACACAGACATTTAGCTAAGGACCACTCCCCTGATCTGTACTCCTTGGAGCTGTCTGGCCTGGAGGAGCTGAGCCGACTCTATGGCCAAGACTCCCCTCAGTACCGCGATGCCACTGCCATTCTGGCCTCTGTCCTGCAGAAGGTAAGGAAACGATATTAACCTGATCAGCAGAATCTCCTCAATCAATACACTAACTTGTGTTTTAACCTTGTCTTTTTCACAATAGTTTGGAGAGGAAGTGTACGGCCTCTATGGCAACAGTGCTGTGGTGGAAGTTGTGACAGTGAAAACGTTTGAGGTTCCTTTGACCAGGAAGTCCCGTTCGATCCTGGAATCCGTTCAGATTGTAAGTCAGAGGCAGACCTGCTTATTAACTTTTTTTTTTACCACATCAGAGTTGAATGCTTATTCCAACAGTGTGTCAACAGAAAAATAATACAATCATTCAGTGGATATCATCATTTATAGAACTTTTGAATCTGTTGGCAGTCTTTAACAGCTTAGGGAGTCAATGGGCAGGCACTGTTCAGACACTGGTTCTAAGTCAGATTAATTCATTTGGATGCAGCATTTATTATAGGTACAGGTTGACACACCACAAAAAGTTTAGTGTGTTTAGTCCATTAGCTGTCAGATGTAGGTTGTGGTGCACGTGCTACTATTATTTAGTCTAGCCTCACTATAATTGGATGATTGGTTGCCTTTCTAGTGTTGATTATTGTTCTTTTTTATTTACATTTTTTTGCAGAGTAACCCAGGCAGCCCATACAACCTTGCCTACAAGTACAACTTTGACTATGCTGTGGTTTTCAACATCGTGCTGTGGCTGATGATCGCGCTGGTCATCGCCGTCATCGTCATTTCTTACAACCTGTGGAACATGGACCCAGGATATGACAGCATCATCTACAGGATGACAAATCAGAAGATCAGGATGGATTAGGCCTTGGCCATCAACACTCCAGCTGTCCTGTTGGATTCATCTCGTGAATATGTGTGTTTCTGTGTGATTTCTTGTTTAGTGAAAAAAAAATGTGACAGCTTGATGGGAGAAAGAGCATAATACTGAATCACCTCTTTTGTTTGTAACACTGGCATGATAACAGACAAATAATAACATCACAGTAGATGGCTCTTCATTTTGCCTACATGAAGTGGTTAGAGATCATCTTCCACTATTGTGTACACTGAATGAAATACAGACTCCCTCCCTTCAGCCTCACAGCTCACATCATTCCTCATAACTTAAACTTCTCTCTGTTTTCTTTTTTCCACCCTGCTGATTGCAGTTGTATTTTTATTGTAAAAACTGTCCTAATGTTATGAATGAATGGTCTGGTTTCTGTTTGAAGTCGTGCTCGTCTTGATGTGTGAAACTGTTTTAAAGTTAAATTAAATCTATGTGTATATATTGAATATACAGATGTATGAGAAACTGCTGTGCTGTTATTGTGAAAAGATTTGTGCAGTGTTTATTCCAGGTAATTGCTGCTTCTATTCCAAATGAAAATAACAAATTTGATTGCATAAATACTTGATCATAATGTTAGTTGTTAGGTTTGAATATGGATAAATGAAGCTCTGTAAATTGCAATAAAATGCCTGACAATAAATTATTACACCCACACCCACAGACTGCTTTCTTGTACACTCAGATTGTTATTAATAAAGAAACAAAGCGCATTCCCCTGGATAGTGGGCAAGAGTGGAAGCAGCATATGCCTGTAGTTTTATTTGATTTCCTTGGAAGAGCTGATTTGCAACATAATTCTGCAGAAGGGTCTCGGAAACGATTGCGTAATTTTGCACAGTAAGTCTAGAAAGGAAAGTGACACATTTGCAATTTTCAATTATTTAATTTGAGCAATTAAGCTAAAAACAATAAGGAAGTTTGGGGACACTATTTTTTTAAATCTAATACATGAAGTAAGTTAAATTCAAAGTGCTGTACCCAACAACAGTAAAATCCAAAAAATAGAATAATAGAAAATTTAAGGCTAAAACATTATCAATTTGAAGAATAAAGTTTCTACGTAGAGGCTAAATTAACATTTATATGTGTTCAAAGTTAATACTTTTTTGTTTACAGATACAGACACAATACAGTACAGTTCAAAGCTTTGTTTCTATTAACGACTGCTGATGCATGGAGTAGGATGGAAGCGTTTTTTAAACTTAACCTCGTTCAGGTCGCAGATCCTGCGTTGGTGTTGCGCGTCTAAACGTATATTTTCCATGTAAATATAAACATGTCCTCTCTCTGTCACATGTGCGTGTGACAGCCGAGCCAATCAGAAAGCAGGTGGTAGCCGTAAGCCCCGCCCATGTTATGTACTATCCCTCCGTGTTTTGTAACAGCTGCACACGGTATATAAAGACAACCGAGAGGCAAAAAACTGTAAAACCGTAAAGCTTTCTGCGACAGGCGAGGTTATGTTGTTATCATCAGTAGGTTAAAGTGGAAAACAATGGTCTGACTGCTCATTAAAGGTAAGTTTTATCTATCTATCTATGTAAAGCTTTATGAAAACAAAGCTATGCCATGCGAACTGATATATGCAGTGGTGGAAATTACTTAAGAAATGTAAGTATATATTTGCCCACTAAATAACCTATGTCGACAAAGGAAGATGATATGTTTTTAGAAACTGAAATCTCTTATTCACTAAATTTGAATTCTATAAGAAGCATTTCCTCTATCTGTAGTTCAAATTACTTCAGTGTTATATTAAAACAAAGCTGGTTTGTTTTGACTGTAGTTTTCGGCTGTTGTCCTAATGATCCTTCCAGGCTTCACTTACCTTTTTTCTATTGACTAATGCTCTTGACTATATCATAATTTAATTGACATGTGTAACTGGAACAATAATAAGCCATATAATATTTTATGTATTGTTCTTTCCCATCTCAGCTAGCATCTACGTGGTTAGGAAGATCCGGGCCTCCATCGCTGAGGGAGAGCAACAGGAAAAGCCTATTATAACACCATGTAGTGCTATTGGTAAGACAATGACTACTGTTACAACAGATTTTGCATATGACAGAAAACAATAGAAAATAAAACCCCTGTAGACTGCTGCAGTATTTTTTTAAATGCCATAATATATTTCAATTTCTCTGATTCACTTGGGTTTCTCTTTCCTTCGTAGCTGAAAGGAGAACAGGACATGTGTCCACAGGAAATGTCTCAGCCATTGCAACAACATCAGGAACTGATGAAGTTGTCAGCGGGGCAGGACCCTCTGGGACATCCTCAGAGACAGCTGTGGAGAAATGCGGCTCCTGACGTTAAAGATCACGCTGGGCACTGGGAATGTGGTCAACTCAGTGGAAAATATAATTTGTCATCTATGAAGTTTTGCAATATGAGACAATACTACACATAAGGAAGCAAATGTGCCATTTTAGACTGCAGTTATTTCAGTGATTATCTCATTTCAGTGTCCATACTGCATTCAGGGACCACTGTTGACATGGTCCCTGACATTTCTAGACTGTCCCAGCAGACTTGTCCACTTACAATGGCAGGACAATAAGGTGTCGCAAACAGTTGCAAGAAAAAGCAAGTGAGCTATTTTGAATTTCCTGGTTTCCTGTATAAATTGACATTGAAATGTGATCTGATCTTCACCAAGGCCACATAAACAAACACAATAAATTCTAAGCTGATAAAACACAAACAGTAATGAGGTCTGCTCTCAGACTGGACCACTCCAAAACATGGATTTTATGTTGTCTCTGAAGACATTCTGTAGTAGATTTATTTTCATGTTTAGGGTCATTGTCCTGCTGCATCACTCAGCTTCTTCTGAGCTTCAACTTGCAGACAGCCACTCATTGTCACTGACATTATGCTGTAGGATACCTTGATAAACTTGGGAATTCATTTTCCATTCCACAGTGACAAGCTGTCCAGGTCCAGGGGCAGCAAAGCAGCCCCGAATCATGATGCTTTGGTTAAGATCAGATCACATTTCAATATAAATTTATGCAGAAACCCCGGAAATTTAGATAGTTCACTTACATTTTCTTGCAACTGTAGGTCTGATGGAGAGCTAACATAGACTGAACTATTTAAGAGACTGCATCAGCACAGTTGAAGGTAATGCAGAGATTTATGTTACTACAATTTCAGATTATTCAACATGTTCCCTGTGAGAAAGGTCTATATTTATATACTGCAGTGTATGAAGGCTGACTCACCAACCTCTGTTCAGGGGCTGAGCAAGCCTGATGTTTCACCTGCTGTACCAATAAATGAAGAAAAAAAGTAACTAGCTCTCTATTGATTAATTGTATGAGATTAGATAAAATGTGCAGAAAATGTGCAGAAAACAGAAAATTATTTTCCAAAGCCCAGTCAGCCAGATTAAAACTGGCCAAATATCAAAAGATCAACACATGAAGTTTTGCTCACTTAAAGATAGAAAAACATGTTCATGAGAGATATAGAATAAAAAATAAACTACAAAGTTAAAGTAAGGCTGTCTAGGTGTGTTCTCAAGATGAAAGGCAGCACTCTGTAAAAGTTCATGCCTTATGTATGGTCTTTTCCTTTTATTGAGACTGTGTTTATGTGAAGTACCACAGGCCAAATGTTTTTTTCTAATTCCAATTTCCCTGAAAATAGAACAGGACAAAACAAAACACAATTCAGCAAGTGCAATCACCTGAAATTCATTATGAGGACACTGACCTAATATACACTTTATACTTTAATATTTGACTATCTATCCTGCCCCGGAACGAACCTCTTCGGTACCCGCTCGTGTTCCTCGGTATTTATTTCCTGATGCACTTCCGGCGACCAACGGATGTTACTGGGGAATACAAGAGCTCCAGACTCGTACACAACACAATGTGTTGTAACGTGCTGGTGGAAGCGTTTGCGGGAAGATATTTCTTTGCATTTTCCTCATATACTCTGTACTAATATCAAGTGAAGCCCTGTCCTGCGGTAAGCTTTAGCTCTCCTCCGTTTAGCTTGGATAAGAAGCATTAACGTGGCTAGCTCTTCCGGCTAGCGGCAGCTAATCAAGGGTTTTCAGTTTCTGTTGTGCCCACACACGTGAACAAAATCCACTTTTATGTCAAACACGTCACTTGCGTGCGTGTAGATATCAATGATTCTAGTACGGGTGGTCTGTTTTTGAGTACGAAGAGCTACAAGTGCTGTCTGTGCAACATGAGCGCTGCAGTAACATTTTACATGCACCAAGCGGAGTTTTGTTTTTATTGTCTGCTTCGCGTTATTTTTCGGGCTTAATAGCATCATAGAAAACACACAGAAAGTGATCTGATATCACGTTAGCAGCACTCTGGCGTTGTGTCATTTAGTAATTTGTTTCTCCACCAATGGTTTTTCCTTTGTATGAATTCAAGAGACAGTCTTCGGTTCAGATCAGATATAGAGTACTGTCTGTCTCATATTTCTCACAATTGTTAACATCCTATTAATATTTTGTAGGACTAAAATGACTTGTCAAGTAATACATTAGTTTAGTCATCTGAGTTTACAGCAAAAGTAGTGAAAGAATGCTAAAGTCTCTTTTATTGAGATGATTTTCTGGTTTTCTTGGACTGAATGTCCTGAAGGTTTAGCTGAGCAAAACAAGACATTTGAAGATGTCGCAAGCATTTTCCATCACTGTTTGACATTTCATAGAAAAACAAAATCATAAATTGATCAGTTATAAAAGTAATTTCTCAGACTATCCGAAACAAAGAATAATGTGTGAATCCTTGTTGGTTGAAATTATGTCATACACCCAGTTGCTTAGAGAATTAATTCTGTTTTTACATGTGAGTCTTGGACGCACATCTTCTCATACAGGGTTTCATTCGTTGTAATAGAGACAATCTTGTTTTTCATACAGTGTTGTCGCTGTGCCTTACCAAATCGTGGACCATGATGGAACAAAGAAGAGCTTTAACTATACCATTTACTATGGACAAGGATAGTTCGGTATGTGTGGCCCACTTGGGCCATGAATTGCTTCTTATTCTAGCAAAATACTGTGGTGACGCTTGCTTTGTGGCTGCTGTCATAAATCATGCTGAACATGAGCTGTTTATGATGTGGAATAGTTTGATAGCTCAACTGGTTCCATACACACAGACCTGTTTTAATGATTGCACTTTTAAAACATATATTGCTAAATTAACCAATATACCTTTCCAGAATAACAATAAGGGCCGGGCGGCTTGTAACTTGAGCATGTAAAGCTGCAATCAGCATGTGTTTGCATAATCAAAGCATTCATGCTCTAACTATGCTGCTGTTGCTAAAGTTTTCATGATCAGTTTATCTTTCAGTTGTTTTGTCTCAAAAACACTAGAACAATGCTTTCTTCAGTTTCTCAAAGCTCAGCTGTAAGTCTTGAACAACATATAATAAAACAAGGAAAAACAGCTTGTAACTGAGAAGCTGGAACTAGGCTGCATACATTTCTTTGAAAAAACACCATGTATCTAATGATTTACTTTATTTACCAGACTGCACTGCCTCTTGCTTTAGTTGCACATCTGTAAAAACGGTACTCAAGCTTTTGGCTGTTACATGTATTCATTTCACTAACCACTCTGTGAATTCTAGATGGAAAACCCTCTCAAAATCCCCATCACATGTTTTTCATCACAGTGTGGGAAGTTAGAAAGACAGGTACTGCAACATCCTTGCTTTATGTCTGTTCCAATGAACAAATGGTTTCTCACAGAATTTTCATCCCTTCAGCAGGTTTCGTGGACGGCAATTGCAGGTTGCAAACGCGAACAAAATGATGCACAGAATAAAAATGGATCCATGCTGTTTGACCACAGACATGTAGCCATGGTCAGATTGGATATGGACAGGTAAGCAGGCGCAGAGAAGAGTTTCTTTTTGTTTGCTCTTCATTGTTTTTGTAAACAAATTAAGAAGACTCATTCAAAGTTGTTTTAACCTCTGGACTATTTAAATCTGTTAATTAGAGACTGAAATACGTGGTTATTGCTTTGTGGTCAGGTGAAACTGACAGATACGTTCAAATATGTCATCTACTCGACCTGGCTGAGGGTTGTTTTTCTTGTGTAGTTCAGTGCAGTTTCTTAAGCTGTCACAAGATGGGGCACTTGCCACTTGAATATTAAGAGCTGAAGACTCAAGTCCTCTGCAACTTCCTCTGCAACTTAAAACAACAACCCTGTACTTCCCTTTGAGGCACTTATGTTTATGCAGACAGAAACTTTTCCTCTCGTGTTACTTTGTTTTCAATGTCTTCTCCGTAGCTTAACTATTTTGCTTACTTTGTACCTCACTTGTCAAACATCTACCAGATGAGTAAATGTAAACATGTTTTACAGAAATTATTAACAGCGGTAATTTTTTTTACCAGTGCCTCAAGATAAATTAGATTTTTTGTTGCTACGTCACATCTAAAGTGGGAAATGATTGATGTTCAATGCAGTAACGTTCCCAATAAATGATTCTCAGTGTACATAGAGCTTAAATAAACAAAAACAATGTGTAATATTTAAGACATGAAATAGCCCTTTAAAAAGTAAAACATCATGAAAACTGGTGAGCACTGGAAGCCTAATGGTTAGTGTGTATGCCACCAGTCCAGATGGGGACCCCCTCTCTCTGTCCCTGTCTTTCCTGTCTGCCTCTGTACTGTATAGCTATGAAATAAAGGCTAAATGCCAAAAACAGTTTAAACAAATACAAATGCTGTTTCTTTTTAAAGCTGTGATCTGACAAATAATAAAAAAAATTCTGTTTCAGCTTTTGAAATGGCATAAATGTACGAAGGCTTTTTGTGAATTTGTTGTTTTTAAGACAGTGTCTGAATTATGTCACATGACGTTACTTTTTTCCAACATATACTCCACTATTACTTAATGTTACGTACTTAAATAAACTGCACTGCTCTTGAAACACTTTTCAAAAAATATTTTTTTGTTAAAATAAATATAGCTATTAATGTTTAATCAAAACTCTTCGTATTGTAAACAGCATGCTGTCCCCACAGTCAATAGAGAAACCACCATTGTCACCATGTTGGCCGTTTTTTAGGTCTCTCCTGCACTCGTGGGTACAGTATTAGTTTAGCAAAGGGCCATTAGTTGCTCTGCTTAAAGGAAACATTACTTATCATGACTGTACATATGGCTTATCTACACCAGTTGATCCCTCCCCCTTGAGCACAAAACCTGACCTGCAATAGCAGATGAGCTGTAAGTGAGAAAGACTTGATGGGCCATCGTGTTAATCATGAGAAGACACTGTCGTAAGAAGGTTGTGAATAATCCCCTCTCTGTTTCACCCTGTAGGAGGAAGCCCTGTCTGATCCTGGAAGATGTTCTAAAGACAGAGCAGGGCAGGACTTACATGGAGAGGATAAAACAGAGACGTACCTTGGGAAATGGAGGAAAGGTGACAAGTACACGGAGAGAGAGTGGTCGTAGCAGAGAGGTATCTCTGATCTGCAGATCCATTCAGAGAGAAGCCAAAACTGACATAAACAACAGTGTCACGCCTAAATGCAACCAGAAGACCACCACCTCACTTTCCCCAAGGTTGGTAGACCCTGTTGATAGTAGTTAAATGTTTTTGGAAATATTTTGGTGCTAATACTAGGTCATATGTTTCTCATAAACACAAGGCTGCAGCATGTGAATACAATTCAGATGTTATGACTGGCTGGACCATATAAAGTCATAAAGCATGTGATCTGTAAAGATTATAATTGTAAGACTTCATATCTAGTTGTGTTTACAAAGACTTTTTGTGAACACGTCAGATTTAGGCATCCGCTGACATCACGTGTGTCAATTAAGAAATACTTAATAGTAAATGAACAGCTTTACCTGAAGTTAGCATTTTTCCACTCACTCCCAATTCTTTCTGTAAACCAGAAAGACCGGACTGCCCACATCTCCATTCAGGATCTTAAACCAACTCTGTACTTATTTTCCTCCTCATGCTTTTTACTTTTTGCCATTTCAGTACAAATGTCATAAGGTTGTAGTGTTTTTGCTCCAGTCACTGCAAGTTGGTGGAAGCAGTCTTTACTTGTGGTTTGACCAGTTCTTGTAGGTTTTGGTTAGACTTCAGGTTTGTCCCAAGCATTAACATAAAGACTGGTAAAAGAGGGACAGGCCACCATTAGTACCTCTAAAACTCACTAATATACTGTATCTTGTTTGTTCACAAACACAAAAGCACAAAAGCATTCAAAATGCACATATTTAAGGAAGTGACTGCTGAACACAGAATTTGACTCATCAACTCCTGTTTGTGATTTCTTCTCATACCAGCAATATCCCAGGAATGGATAAGACATCCACACCTTATTTATTCCAGTGAAAGTACCTCATTCAGAGCATTAATGCTCTGGGTGGGGTTGTTCCCCTTCCTTTTTTGTGTTCATGATATATCTCTCTTGATTTTGCTCTTTCTTTATTTTAGATATTCAGAAGTAATTGTCGTAAATTTGGGAATGAATATATTGCTCAGGACATGTCACAACCATCTCTTTTTACTAAGATATTTAAGGCACAAAGGTCCTTGGTGGCTGGTAGTTCTTACCTGCG
>JAUBNQ010000013.1:7195086-7208072 GCA_032353495.1 Ctenopoma kingsleyae
TAGTAGTAGTAGTAGTAGTAGTAGTAGTAGTAGTGAGTACACTAAGTAGTTCAGAAAGAAGCTATTTAGATGAGCAGTGAAACGTTTTGACCTAACAAGAAAGAAGTCTAGTTGCTAGAGTCTAGTCAGATTCTTGCTACTGTTGGAAGGATAAATAAAACAGCATCTTCTTCTAGCTAATGCATCAGGACACATAAATACCCTGTTCAAACTCCTAAAACTGAACTCATAAAGTATAAGAACATTGGGGAAAAGTGGGGCATAGATCTGTAGGGCTGTAGGGCAGTCGCCTCTGAACCCCAGAATTGGTGGTTGAACTCCTGGCTCCTCCTGGCCATGTGTTGAGCTGCCCATCATCTAAACCAGGACACCAGAACAAGCAGGGCTGTGGCTCTTGAGGACCAGGGTTAGCCACTCCTGATCTACACTCACTGGCCACTTTATTAGGTTATTGTGGGTGGTGGAGTCACGCTGGAGTACATTATATTAAGAGTGCATTATTTACATAAATTAGGAGGCCTTAACATTAGAAACAATCATCACCTCTCAGTTTCAACCAAAACTGAAAAAAAACCATTAATGTGTTGAATTTGGGGTTGTCAGGGAGCACTAATATGAGGGAGATTCAACCGTGAAAGAGGTGGATGTCTCCAACAGGCTGGCAGCAGGTTGAATGCATGGGTTAGGGGGTTATGTCACTCTTTTGTGTTGTGATTTCAGTCTCTGTTTTAGAACCACAACACTTCTAATGTTTACACTGCACTGCCACAACTCTACGTCCACCTGGGAGTTTTAATCTTGTGTTGAACAGTGGGTCTGCATATGAAAAATGTAATGCTGGTCATGATTGACAGGTGTCGTAACATGCAGTGGGTCTGTGTTGACCTCTGTCCACCACAAGATTAAAACCACCAGTTGGGGAAAAGTTGTGGCTGATCAGTGTTTATTGAAGTTCTAAACAAATTAAGTTGTGGGTGTGGGTGGTGTCAAATAAGGGCACGAGTGTGATGAAGACCTTGTTTATCTTTTTGTCTAATTAAATAAGTAAAGTAAGAAACACATCAATGTTTCCTTCATATGTGTATTACAGTTGTTCTGTCCAGTGATGATGAGGAGAGCGGTGACATTCATCAGCACTGCAGCCCAGTGGCCAGCACACTGATGACTGTGGAAGACACTGTAAAGCAGGGACAGGCCTCGCGGGAAGCCGAGACCAACCAGCAAGAAGCTGCTGACGTACATGACATGCAGGTTGGCAGAATGTGTCCCTGTGTGTCATATCTGATCCACATCTCTTCAATACAACAGAATCATAAAGCACTCTCAATTCAGTTTCAAAGCCACAGGCTTTAATTAAATCTTCAATTTATAATGCTGACAACTCTGATTCAGTTTCTTTTTACATTATACAATACTGCACGGGTTTCTAAATTGAGCTGTGTTAATGCCCAGATTAAGATGACATCACAAAGTGTGTTTTAGTGACATCATGCAGGGGTTAAGGTTTTACTTCACCCCAGGGGGTCCTGCTTAGCACATGCTCATTGAATGAAACAAATGAGAATACTGTGCTCTGTGAGAGAAGTATCTTATAATACAGATAAAGGAAAAGTGTAGTACTGTAGTGTTTCTAGTTGGGTTACTACCATCACTTATTTTTACTACAAAGTTACACTATTCATATTGTGATATTATTTTGTGAATAAGAAAAAAAATAAAAATAATCCTGACAGTGTTGTTTTATAACTACAAGCTTTATGTTGTCTAGTGTATTATTTGCTCTCTAAAACAAGATGTTTTTATTGTGAGACTAAAATTAATAGTTCTAATGATAATCCAGTGTAATGCCGTATTACTTCACAAAAAAGATTTCATCACCTCAAAACACGATTCAGTTTCATAACTGTTCTTGTTATTACGTTTTGTCATTATAGCAAGGTAGTGGTTGGTTTTATTGTGAGAGCTTCTTTTCCTGTAAAACAAAACACAGTGGTGTTATTCTTTGTTTTGCCACTTGATGGCGCCAAATTGAGGATTTTCAAACTTTTTTTTTAGGTGGATTTAAAATATTGAAAATTTAATTCTGTTCCTAGCACCACTGTGATCTTGGTTTCAACCATACTGCTAGCAAATTATGTGTCTGTGTGTGTTGCAGGTGCTGCGTATAGCTGTAGACGATCTTCCTGGTCCAGGGACACTTTCTCCCACCTCCAGTACAGACTTCGCCTGCATGAGCATAGCATTCTCCACCCTGCACTGTGGAGGCTACCAAGGGAAAGCTAATGGCAAAATGATGGTAATCAATATAAGCCACAAGCCACATATTTTAATGCTGTTATTGTGTTCGGTTAAGTTTAATATGTTCTGCTCCTTTCACAGATGGCAAACCATAAAATCATCATCCCGCTGAAAGGTAATGCTGTGAATAGTTTTTTTTAACAAAAGTCAAGAGCACTGAAGTATAATCACTGTGTTTGTAGAGAGGCAGTGGCCTACCTGTGAACTTTGGCCTTAGTTGTATAAACTGACCCCACAGATACTCATCTCGTCCTGTTTTGCTCATGCTGTCTTTGCAGCATCCTCTTCAGCTTAGTGATCTATTTCAGTTAGTAAACTGTGTGTGTTCATGGATTAGACCCTCAGGCCCTGGTGTAGATTTCATCTTGGTTGTGGGCGTGTCTCTGTGTGCGTGCGTGTATAAAAATCATGCCGGTTAAGTTCAGTAGGTTGCATGTTAGTTTTGAAGAACATTTGGATAAACGTATTTCTATAGATACATTTTAAAAGCCTGTAGCCTAGCCTTTACTAGGCACAGTAAGTCAAGCTTTATAGAGTCTTAGTTGTTTTGTTGTTCGATTTTTAGATCTGAAATATATTTTTATGACAATAAAATAAGGACATAATGTATATCAGACAAGAAAACTAGGTGCATCTGTGTTGTGTATGACATTATTTTAAATGTACTACAAACCAGATTTCCTCTTATTCCCAGACACTAGTGAATGTATGGATGTGATGTTAATCTTTGAGCGCGAAGAGCTGAGGCGGTACAGTGTTTGGGAGCAGTCTGACATAGAGGCTCAGCAGCTTCTCTTTAAGGGTGATGAAGATCCTTCCCCTGCTGCCGTCCTTTTGCTTTGTGTGTCAGAAACTGCTGCAGCTGCTACACAGCGGGACCTCCGCAAGCTGTGTGTCAAACAAGATGGATCTACGAACACTGGTGAGATTACTGGAAGGTTCGTGGCATAAATACGTGTTCAGTACTTGCATGTTTGTGTTGTGATTCTTTTTTTAAATGTTATTCTAATAGGCAAGGCAAGCCCCTTCCTCCTGCTGAGTCTAAAGGATCCTCTGAAGGGAATGGAGGGGGCTTTATTGCGGTCTCTCTTGGACATTGACTGTCTCAACAGTGTGTCACGCGAACAATCCATTGCAAACCATGGCGCACACAAAGTTAGCATTTGGGAAGGCATCAGTACTCCTGCTCTTACTCTGAATGAGAGCATAGATCTGATTAGAAAAACTGGGCTGGACTGTAACCTGTTGTCCCTGCTGGGCCTGGAGACAACTGACCCTGGACTTAGCACAGACCACGATGGTCCACATTCTGACAGACACAAAAACACCACTACAGACATCAGACTGGATATTGAACAACATAAAGAGACAGTACCAGAGCAGGAGATGGCACCAGAGGAAGACATGGAGACGCAACTCAATCCAGACGAAGATCAGAAAGAACAAGAGCTCGAACATCCCTCTGAGGTAGATTGTTCCCAGTTTTTTTGTCTTGTGACCCCTTAAAGTGAAGCAATATCTACCTCTTCAGGGGATGCATATGGTGACTGGTTGTGACTTGTTACTTGCTAATTAAAAGCTACCATCATGCAAATTCACACAAAATCTAAAATTAGTGGAAATTCGGAAAAAATGAAAAGAACCATTTATTTTCTTCTTTCATTCATTATCATCATCTTATTACTTTATTATTCAAATATGTCTCCTTGTGGGGATCCATGCCTCTGATTGTGGTATTTGATTACAATGTATATTTTGCTGTCACAGAATGAAAAGGAGGAACCCACCAATCTATACACACTGTGCCATCAAAGAACCAAAGGATCTTACTCTGTGTCCCTGTGTAAACCAGCTTCCAGCTGGACTAAGTATAAACACCAGGGTCTGTCCCGCAGGCAAGTGGCACATTGTCTTTATCCCATCTAATAATCAGCATCTGTCTTCAAAAGCTATGTTCACATTGTATATTAGCCTGTTTTTGATCACATTTTCTTTTTTATGGCAGTCTGAACAATCAAATTGTATTTGTTTGTATTAATTCTGGATGAAATTTGTATGTACACTGCTCAAAAATATAGTATCAAGTCAGTGAAACTTCTGGGATAGAGGGGGTTGTTAATCAGTGTCAGCTGTTTTGGTGTTAATGAAATTAACATGTGCACTAAAGGGGACAATGAGGCTACCACAAAAACAGGAATGGTTTTGCAGGTGGAGGCCACAGACATTTATTTCCCTCATCTTTTTTTGACTGCTTTTCAATAGTTTTACATTTGACTAGGGTCGGTGTCACTACTGGTAGCATGAGGCAATACCTGGACTGTGGCATTGCCAGAAGGTTTGCTGTGTCTCCCAGCACAGTAGCACAGTCTGAAGAGCATGGAGGAGATTCCAGGAAACAGACAGTTATTCTAGTAGAGCTGGACAAGTCCGTCAAAGGTCCTTAACCCATCAGCAGCAGCGGTATCTACTCCTTTGTGCAAGGAGGAACAGGATGAGTACTGCCAGAGCCCTACAAAGTGACCTCCAGCGGGCCACTGGCGTTAATATTTCTGACCAAACCATTAGAAACAGACTTCATGAGAGTGACCTGAGGGCCCCACGTCATCTAGTGGGCCCTGTCCTCACTGCCCAGCACTGTGAAGCTCAACTAGCCTATGTCAGAGAACACCAGAATTGGCAGGACCGGCACTGGCGCCCTGTGCTTTTCACAGATGAGAGCAGGTTCACTCTGAGCTAATGTGACAGATGTTACAGGGTCTGGAGAAGCCACGGTGAACGTTATGCTGCCTGCAACATTGTTCAGCATGATCGGTTTGGTGGTGGGTCAGTGTTGGTCTGAGGAGGCATATACATGGAGGGATGCACAGACCTGTACAGGATATACGATGGCACCCTGACTGCCATTAGGTATCGGGATGATCTCTTAGACCCCTTGTTAGACCCTTTGCTGGTGCAGTGGGTCCTGGGTTCCTCCTGGTGCATGATAATGCTCGGCTTCATGTGGCAAGAGTATACAGGCAGTTCCTGGAGGATGAAGGACTTGATACCATTGACTGGCCTCCACGCTCGCCTGACCTAAATCCAATAGAACATCTCTGGGACATCATGTTTAGGTCCATCCGACGCCGCCAGATTGCACCTCAGATTGTCCAGTCAGGTCCTGCCCTGGTCAGGATCTGGGAGGAGATAGGCCAAGACACCATGTGTCATCTCATAAGGAGCATGTCCTGATATTGTCAGACATGTGTACAAGGACGTGGGGGCCATACAAACTGCTGAGTACCATTTTGAGTTGCTGCATTAACAGTTCAGTAAATTGGACTAGTCTGCTGCATCAGTTTTTCAGTTTAAATTTCTTGGTGACTTCGAATGAAGCCCTCTGTAGGTTGATACCTTTCATTTTCATCAAATGATGTGGCATCCTTTTGTTCCTAACACATTACCCATTCCATATCAGTATGGATATCCAGCATGATTCTTTTTTCCAATTGAGATCTGATGTGTTTTCAAAGTGTTCCTTTAATTTTTTGAGCAGTGTAGTTCTGCAGCCCTTAAAAAATAACAATGGAAGAGACCAACAGCAGCAACTACAGTCAGCGGAGAGGAATTGGTGAGAAGAGGACGTTTCTGTTTTGTTGGACATTTGGTGAAGGTTCTGCTCAAGCCAGTCATGTCATAACTGAGTAGTTCTTGAGGAGATTGACTGTCGCACAAACGTTATTGCATGTACACGGCTTAGTTAGACTAGTTTATTTATATTAAATTGGACTAAGAGATCAGAGTTGAGCATTAAGGCCTTTAATTTCAGTGTAGCTTAAATGGGAATGTTTACTTTTCACTTTTAGGATTAGGAAATTAGGAATGCATCAATCACAGGTAAGCAGCGTAAGCCACTGCTCACCTGCAGTTCTTCATGTACCTGCACGCTACAGTTGTATCATATGATGTTATGTTGTTATCTCTGGTCATTTGTAAACTGATTTTTTTTTTCTTTCTTTCTCCTCCATTAAGGTTGATCCAGTTTCCTCCTCCGCCTCTAAAAGGAGGAATAACTGTAACAATGGAGGACCTGCAGTGTCTTGACAGTGGGCAGTTCCTCAATGATGTTATCATTGATTTTTACCTGAAGTGAGTAACATGTTTTTAAAACAAAAGGATTTAAATTTACTTTGGCTTGTCATGAGCTTATGGAGAAGAGATACACTTCTGAAATGAGTGTGTCGATGTGTTTTTGAAATAGATACCTCCTCCAGAATGCCTCAGCTGCTGTGGCCGAGCGCTCCCACATATTCAGCAGCTTTTTCTACAAGCAGCTAACACGAAGGGACAACGCAAGAGAAGGAACTACCAGCGACTTGTAAGTAGTGCTGGCAGAGTTTAGTATGTATCCAGTCTACACTGGTATGTACATCTAGGAAACGGTTTCATTGAAAAACGCTATTGCCTCCTACATGGATTACCTTATATGTTTCACCTAACTAACTACCAGTGACTGAAACTCTAGACGTGTGTGTAATGCCATGTTAGGACATGTGAACCCCTATTATAGCTTGTGTGTTTTTGTGTACACACAGCTGTCAGAGGCAGAGACGACACCAACGGGTGAAAACGTGGACTCGCCACGTGGACATCTTCGAAAAGGAATTCCTGTTTGTTCCTGTTAATCAGGAGTGAGTTGCGTACACAAACACATGTGCAGACGTTGTATTTCATATATATCACATTACATATGATCTTGCTCTGTTGTCTGTTTAGGGCTCACTGGTATTTAGTTGTCATTTGCTTTCCTGGCCTGGATGTGCCAAAAGTTGAGACCTTGACTCTCCCAGATTCACAAGCAGCAAAGTGCCATAGTGGGACCAGTGAGATACAGGACGAAGACGAGGCCCAAGGATCTAAAAGCTCAAATTGTATCACAGAGACTCGACTCACATTAAACGCCACTGACAACATGGACACAGAGACAGGTGGGTTTGGCTTAAAGATGCTGGAGCATTTTTTGTGAACGAAGAGCGCTTTGTTCTAATTTCTATGCATGTTCTATCACTTTGATTGATGTTGTAATTATAGCAGTGATGGGAAAGCTGTTGCTGTTTTCATGTTTTAGAAAATCCTCTAGAAGAATCCACCAAAGACCCACCACCTGGACCAGTGGTAAGAAATAATACTTTTGGTTCTTTGAGTTTCACTGACAATATTAACAGCAAGTTGTGTTTCTATTTGTTCTTTCAAATCTGCTCCATTTATTTTATTTTTTTAGAACTGTACAGAGCTGACCTGCCAGAAAAAGGCTGTTTGTAAGAGGTGAGTGTGCACGTACACAGAGTTGTACTGTTCCATAGCCTTAGAAGTAACCATCCAGTCATAAAGTGATGGACATAATCAGCCAAATACTCAGGTAGGCTGTTGCATTTAAACAATGCTCAATTTGAACTAAGGGGCCCAAAGTATGGCAGTAAGTTACACCACCACCAACAACCTCCGAACTGTTTATACAAAGCTGGCTGGATCTATGCTTTCATGTTGTTTACTCTAAATTCTGACCCTACCATCCAAATGTTGAAGCAGAAATCAAAGTGCATTAGACAAGCGTTTTTCCGACCTCTTATTGTCCAATTTTGGTGAGCTCTCGTGAACTGTAGCCTCAGTTTGATATATTGGTATCGGTTTATCGGAAATTAATAAAGTTTCTAAAGTTTTTAAAAAAGTTTACAGTTGTATTTCTACCTGTATCAGAGTAGTTTTTTAGGCTACGCGAGTTACTTCAGTATTGATTTTTATTTTTTTATCTTCTGCCTGGTCATTGCAGTTCTAGTGACCTACACATGTGGGCAAAAGATTACCCATGATAGCATCGTAAACACAAATGTGGATTCAAACATTGAATGACACACGTGCCTCTCCTCTCTGCAGACCGTGTATTCTCATCATGGATTCCCTCAAACTTTCTCTTCATGAGCGAGTCTTCAAACTCTTGCGGGAGTAAGTTTGGCCATTTTAATGCATCTGCCTGTGGTTGTGTGTCTTCTTTAGCAAGCATTTAAGATGATACACATTTGTCTCTCAGTTACTTGCAGTCAGAATGGGAGGTCCGTCGTGGTTCAACGCGGGACTTTGGTCCTGATCAGATGAAAAGCTCACACTGCCAAGTTCCTCTTCAGGACAACAGCAGCGACTGTGGCCTTTACCTGCTGCAATATGTCGAGAGTTTTTTGAAGGTGAGAACATCTTTTTTTTTTTTTTAGGTTCACATAGACTATTGCAAAACTGAACCATCATGTAAGATTAAAGCTCAGTCATCTACACATCAATTCTTTCTATTTCATCTTCTTCACTCAGGACCCTGTGGTGCACTTTGACCTCCCTCTACACCTAGAGCGATGGTTCCCGCGGCAGAAAGTGCGGAGAAAACGTGATGAAATCAGAGATCTGGTACTTAACCTTTACCGACATCAGAATCTGGAAAATAACAGATAGAGACAGAAGCTCTGCTGCTCAGTTCTTTGCATTCCTGCAGCCATTATCTCTGCTCATACTGAGCAACGAACATTGTGAACTGAAAATACTTTCCTAAATTAGATTTTGTTAGTTTCATGCATTAACTTGAACAAAATGTTTGTCTTTTGACTGTCTGTGGGTCCTGTGAGTGAATATGAAGGCATCAATTAATTTAAAATAAACGAGTAGTTATTATTTCAGCCAGAAAGATTTTTAAAACAGTCTAAGATACAAATGTTTGTACACCCTAAGACCTTTTACTGTTTTTCTGCTGCAAATTTTTTTTATTATTAAGTAATTGCTTACTTTTCTGTGTGTAATCATAGGATATTACAGAAACATACAACAGTGCACTTGCTTTTCTGACATTTATCACATCATATTTCAGTCTCAGTCGTGTGTTTGGATTCTCCCTTCTGTTGGATCAGTACACTTTTACTTTATTAGCTTTTCGGCTCATGAGCTAGATGAGAGTTCAGCCATGGTTTAAAATGCATCTCAGTGACCTTGTTTCTACATTTCTACATTTCTTATTATAAAGTTACACAGTTGAAAGCTCAGAAACTAGAAGCTATCCCAGCATGAAGCACACTGTCAGTCGTTTCCTCACCAAGGGATGCATGACAACAATAAATTCAGTCACTCAGTGCCTCACTTACCTCGATGAACCAGTTTAAGTTATCTGGAAGTTGAGTCATGGCCCCTGAAGTCCAGTTGCCATGACTCAACTTCCAAATGCCTCATTTAGAGTTATCCTGTTAGCTTCCCAGTGGGAGACAGGAAACAGGCCAGTTTGTCTGCACCTATTGTCAGCAAAGCTAAACCACCTTTGCCTCTGTGTATCTGTGACTCTCTTAGACAGTATGCCCTCTGATTCCTTAATGAATTCTTAGGATTTAGGATATACATTGGAACGTGTAACAGTATGCTCTCAAAGGTGGAACATATTAGATGAAGACAGAATGACCTAAGAATCATAGTCTGAGAATCCATCACTACTGCTGCCTACATTCATTTCAACCGGGTTCTGTTTTGCAGTTGTTTAGTTTCTTTGTTCAGATGTTTGTCTCTTAACAGTTTTACATCCTCAATGTGTGTGTATGTATTTTTATAGACATTGTGTTGGATGAATGTACAAGAGCTGATTCCAAAATCTAGTTGGTTTCAATAGTGTATTAAAACTTCTAGGCCAAAATGTAATTTTGTTGTATATTCTGGTTTTTCACGATATCTATTCTGAGGTAGATTGTTGCACCAAGCACGTGTTCTCTGGACATAGTATTATTGTGCATGATGAATTCCAACTGGACAATATTTCGGTGTAGTTTTGACTTCTGACCCCTTTTTCCTTCTTGGTTTTTATAACAGGATGAGAATTACAAGTTGGTAATCAAACAGTTTTTATGTCTATGTTGTAAATCACTTGATTGATTCATTTTTATGTCTGTTTGGCTGCTATTCAACAAAACAGTTTTTGATATCCTCTCTTCTTCTTCTCTTTTTGACCAATGGAGCCAACTTTCTTTTTCATAAGCCAAAAGGCTTCATTTGACAGTGTCAGTGCATTACAGCGCTAGCCCATATAATCTGTTCAGAGGGTTACATGGTCAGCTTAGGTGTATTTACTGTCTGTGTTTCAGAGCCCTTCTCAGTCTGACCGAGTAATCCTACTCACATTCTGTATGGCAGCGCGCTGCAGCCATTTGGCATGCATAGTACACGCATAACCAAAACTTTATTTTTGAGCCCTGCCCGCTCACATAGTTTTGGTTATGCTGTCTTTAAATTGTGATAGTAGAATCAGATAAATTCTTCTCCTTGTGTCACTGACCTCTCATGTAGTAATGCAAACATAGTATAAGATAACTGGCATGAGTGAAGGCACTGCCATGCCATTACTTGGCTGCAATATTCGCTGTTCATGATCTCAGATTACCAGATCAGACACTGTTTAGTCCTCACAGACAAACATTGTTCAGCCAACACTTGCACCATGAACATTACCATGTATTTGGCCAGATGCCATGAATAATGACATTAGCCTTTATCAGTACATTTTTAGGCAAATATTTAATTTATGGATGCTACTCTAGTGCAGGAAATATTTGCTATCTATGATTTTAAAGTTGTTTTAAAGTTTGCAGCTGTGTATGCCGTGTTGGAAAGTAAGTCCATTTACTTAAATACTGTACTTCAGCAGACTTTTAATGTATTAGCACTATATATGCAGTTTTTCCATTATGTGCTACATTATACTTAAAATTATCTTATTAGATAATTAAAATGAAAAATGATCTTATTAGATAAATATAAAAGATATTTAGATAAAATCCATATATGATTATCATTTTGGCTTGTAAACTCAAATGTTTCTACTTTAATCGTTTTTTAAATCATATGTTTAAATATGTTTCCTTTTATTTTTTTATTTATTTCATATTCACTGATGTATAATCATTAACAACCTAAGAATGTCATTTATAATAATACATCACTGATAATATTTTGAAGAACACATACTTTTACTGGAAAAAAGCAATCGTGTGCACACCCACCAGTAATCGTGTAAAGGGGACTCTCGGACGTGTCCTGCTGACAGATGATCCCCTGGCTTCTCCTCTAGCACCACCACGAGGCAGATTTCCCTTTTAAAACTAGACAAATCCTATAGGAAGAATTTGGGGTCCGAGGTCGACTTTAGACTAAACCTATAACTCTCAGTGCTGTCAATATTTGCCTACTGAGAGGATTTCATCTGCAGCTTTGTAGCTCGACACCTCAGCTGCCAAAACATCACATACTTGTATTTTTGAATGGGTGGGGGATTTGTACAATATACTGTAGCACCAGTTACTCATAGGTAGCTGCTTTACAGATATTAGACAGTTTAGTTAAAACAGTGTTTAACTACTACAGCATCCTGCCATCCAATAAAACAGTGTTTTAACTACTATCTGTCAGATCAGGACTTTCCTGGCTTGTGTGATCCTGGTACCTTTGGGTTGATTTATGTTTCATGCCATTTTGGCCTGCAAGCACTAAATGTGAGTTCTGCCATTTGCCTGATTGGATGGCAGGATCCAATAGTGGTTAAACGACCAGTTCTGCAACTGAAAAACCACAGTTGTTGCTAGTTCTTGGAAAAGTTTAATTCCAACTAAGAGAGTAGTAGTAGCAGTACTTCTACTTTCCATTCCTCTTAATATGAGTATGTGTCATGCATCGCTGTGCTTGTTGTTGATTCTGTGGCCTTTGTTATCTCCTCTCTGTTCACGTTTCCTTGACGCTAAGCACCCTCCCTTCCCAGTGTTGCTCCAGTAACTTCTTGGCGAGCTCTTCTAAAAGGCTTATTGTAAACAGGATTAAAGGGCATTAAAAAATCTGCCTCTCTCAAAGAGCCATCTGCCTGTCTACCTGAGCCAGGAGCTGTCCTCTCAGCACCATGGGACACACCTCTCGTCAGCTGCAGGGGAAAGCAAGAACACCAGTATGTGATTGTATCATCAAGTGTTTT
Organism: Ctenopoma kingsleyae; assembly: GCA_032353495.1. Taxonomy (NCBI): domain Eukaryota; kingdom Metazoa; phylum Chordata; class Actinopteri; order Anabantiformes; family Anabantidae; genus Ctenopoma; species Ctenopoma kingsleyae. The sequence continues at coordinate 7,207,397 of JAUBNQ010000013.1, forward strand.
CTGGATGGAGTTCTGTTAAGTTTCTGATTTTTGAGAATTCTGAGCTATGCAAACTTGTAAGAAGTTTTTCACATCGCTGTTAAGTGACTTGGGAGGAAGTACATATCTGCTTGATCCTTTTCCACGGATTTAAACACAGTCAGGGATTTAACATGAGCATCGTATCTTGGAAGTGTGTATACTATCCCGTTGTATTCAGTTTTGTGATAATATTTTTGGACATAAGGACAGGTACGTATCATAGTTAACCTACACGCTTCTAGTCCAGTACTTACCCCGAACACAGTCTGACGTTAAGTTCTGAATGTGTTACGTTTTTGTGGTTCACCAGATGGAACACTGGAAGGTTCCTCTATGGGATACCTGAGCCTGCCTTACAGTCAGGAACCTGTGGTATTTCCACACGCCATTCGTGTCTCTGATGTAAAGGGAACCCAGGAAGGCCATGCGGGTATCTCTCGGCGGAAAAGGAACGTCCTTTTCCCAAGCGGAGTCAAGCTGTGTGCACAAGAAACTGCACAGCAAGTTGTTGCAAACCACCTGAGCTACTTTCATCTCAGAGGTAAAAGTCAACATGAATGAGTGCAGATCTCTGTAGGTGAACATTCAAACTGTCAGTGATGTGTTGGATGAGGAACAACACAAACAACCAGAAGTGATGTCAGCAATAAAAAAA
>JAUBNQ010000013.1:7219412-7231903 GCA_032353495.1 Ctenopoma kingsleyae
ATTTTACAATGTAGGGTTTTGATCATATCACTCTGTACAAAACCCCATGTTTTATTCTCAAATCACACCTGAGGCTACATATCAACCAACAGCGCCCCCTCTGTTGGTTGATATGTAGTTTAACAAGTAAGCCACATGTTTAAATTTTTGTCTAAATAAAGAGAAAGGAAACACTGATGTGACCCAGTTGGAAGTATCACTTCAGAATAAGTCTTCTCCTTTATGGTGCAGATACAGACAGCTAACGACGGCCTGGATGATTCCAGCACAGGAGACCTGGGCTATGACGTGGTTCAGAATGGTTACGGTTTAATTAACCACACAGAGGAGGGCAGCACTGGATTCCCCATTGGTGTGGCACATGGCACAGACCAGGCGAGCATCGCCATGCCTGTAAACCCTGGACGAGCGCTGATCGTGTTCTTCAGTCTCAGGGTGACCAATATGATCTTCTCAGAAGACCTGTTTAACAAGAGCTCTCCAGAGTACAAAGCTTTGGAGCAACGTTTTTTAGAGCTGGTAAACGTCTCACACTTACTCATGTTTATTCTCACTCTTCTGTCTTTCATTTTTAAAAACTCTCTGAAATGTTTCCCCAGCTTGTGCCCTACCTGCAGTCCAACCTGAGTCACTTTGAAAACCTGGAAATCCTGAACTTCAGGAACGGGAGCATTGTGGTCAACAGCCGGATGAAATTTGGGAAGCCTGTGCCTCGTGGCGTCACCACCACTGTCTACCTGATCCTGGAAGACTTCTGTAACACAGCTTACCAGACCATGAACTTGGCCATCGATAAGTACTCACTGGATGTGGAGTCGGGTAGGTTGTTGGACAGTGCTGTGTCTGTGTAGAGTTTTTATGAAAGCTGTGATCAGCACAGCAGTTGTGATGGCATCATCGGGCTGAGCTAAGCTAACCTAGTTCCATATTTATCACTTATTTATTATTTACACATATTTATTTTTCATACTGCTTGTTACAGTTTCTCCTGATACCTTAAGTAGTCTCTCTCTCATTTGTCTTTGATGTCCAGGTGAACAGGCCGATCCCTGTAAGTTCCAGGCCTGTAATGAGTATGCAGAGTGTAAGGTGAACAAGTGGTCAGGGGAAGCGGAGTGTGTTTGCAATGCTGGCTATTTCAGCGTGGACGGTCTGCCCTGTCAGAGCATCTGTGAGCTGCAGACTGATTTCTGCCTCAACGATGGCAAATGTGACATCATTCCCGGCCAGGGAGCCATCTGCAGGTGGGTTGGGATTAAGGGGAGAGATCTGCGTGTGTGATGGATAAAGTGTCTGAGTTTGCAGGTTAGGAAGGTCAGTGCTTCATCATATGACACTATGTTATTATATCGCGTAGAGGTGGCCAGAGTTATATACATACCAAACATTTGTTAAAAAACCTTTACACATCTGACTCCACATTAAGGTAAATAATATGTTTTAAATAATGTTTTCTAGCCTAATGAAGTATAGTTGTAAACTACTTGATGTAATGAAGATTTTGTTCTACACTTTACTTTTAAAGAAAATCTGCATTTAGAATCAAATGTTTGGCAATGCACTGTGTTCAAATTTATTTACACCCTGAGGCATTAAATGTACATAAATGAAAACAATTACTGAGTACCATGTGTTGAAGCCTAATTGCTAAGATCTGATTAGTATTGTTCCATTTATTAGCTCCAGGATGCATATTTTTATATTTCTGTTTAATGAAATCTAGTGCCTAATATGGTGCTCAGTCCTACTTAAATTTTTCCACACTTTCTTATTATACTCACAAACAGATTTTGTTGTGTGTGTTTTAGTATCTGTGCACATGTTTCCATGTCAAAACAATCATTTGTGTGGCTTCATGTGTGTAAGATGTACTGCCAATAATCCAAATCAGTGACAGAAACATGTTTTCTGGCTCTGCTCTAGCCGTTGAATGTGGTGCACTTTAAATTGAAAAATTATGAACAGACACAGACACATGAGACTGTGTGCCAAGATGAGTGCTAACCTTTGTTTCACACCCACTCCAGCTCCAGATGATGTAGGATTGTTGTTTACTTCATGCTGTCCAACTAAAAATATTTCATTGCTCCATGGAGACAGGAAACATTATAGCAAAACAAGGCCTTAATGATTTAATGACACATACAGAATGTTATCATTTTAGACATGTTATTAACTTTGTCAAGGCAAAAATACAAACCATTTTACATTGTTTAATCATTCAGCAGAGAATAAAGAACAGATGTTTGTGTTTCTGTGTAAATTTTCTGTTTATCGTCATCTCAGGTGTCGCGTTGGGGAGAACTGGTGGTACAGAGGAGAACACTGTGAGGAGTATGTATCTGAGCCGCTGGTGGTCGGGATAGCGATCACCTCAGTAGCCGGTTTCCTCTTGGTGGCCTCTGGAGTGATCTTCTTCCTTGCTAGGACGTTACGGGATCAGTATGACAAGGATGAGTCGGAGGACCCCATACGGTGCGTATTATCACTCAAATACCATATGTTTAAATAATATAGGGATGACCCCTGATGATCAATAACACATATTAGTATCAAATCTATCAGCTTTATGCTTAATATATTCATAAAACCTGCTTCTATACACAGGCCAAATGGACATAATTAATACAAAAAAACAGTTTCTTTTCACCTACAATCTAATAATTTGTTTAGTTTTAAGATATGTTACTGTGGTCTTTAAGCATGTTTTTTTAGGTTTATCCTTTCAGAAGTTTAGGCTTAGAAGGTGTACACATTTGACTCATTTGTTGTTATCAGAAAGGTTTATTTGTCATATACTATGTTAACTATCTTAGATTTTGTGTTTAGTTATTAGAAAGTGACACTTTTCTGCGCTCACGCAGGAATCTCGCTTCTTTTAACCTCTTAAACTTTGGAAAACCTACTTTATTCAGTTTATGCATCCATGGAAGTTGCATCTGAAGATGTTAACCCAACTTTGAACACCACTGCTATGAAGTTGCTGGCACAAGCAGAAACAAATAAGATGTATATGATATTTGATAGTAAAATTAAAAGATGGTTAAGGGGATATATTTAAAAAAAATGTAAGGTGTTAATATACTTCATGTTCAGTATGTATGCTTACATATAATACTTAGTAAGATGAAGTAACAATTTTCAGCCTCCAAAAGCTCTGTTCCTGAAAGTAAACCAACATTTGTGTTTGACCGTACACAGAAGCTCTTAAACGTAAGATGTCTGAAGTCTTTTTCTTTTCTATGTAATCAGCTTCAGATTAGAGGAGTCTAGATATTTTCTTCAGGGGACAAAAACAACTTGCCAAAATGATGCACGGCACCATCCCTTTAATTTCCTTAACTTACAGCAGTGAGGGCATCGCTCTCCCTCTGCCTGGCTGTTTCTTTCTTTCTGTCTTCTTTGGTTCCTTCTGCCACTTTTTGTCTCTTCGGGAAACATCTGTCTGTTCTGCCTATATCTGTGTGTGTATGTGTGTGTGTCTGGTGCAACTCCCAGAGCAGCTTCAGAGACACACAATGTTAACCTCAGCTGATTAACTGGTCAGATATGGTGTTGATCTATTTCCAAAAAGCCTTAAACACCCAACACAGTTGGATTTGTTATAGTCTGGACATTGACTCAAGCATAAATGTAAGGACTTATCCAAGGTTAAGAAGGGTTAATTAACACTAATATTAATTAGTAATTTTTTATGATCCTGCCTCTACACTGTGACTTATTTTCCTGTGTTCTGTGGCAGGCGAGCAGAGAGTCTCCCATCTTTGGAGAGAGCGACCAAATACAACCCCATGTATGAGAGTGAGGCCACCACAGGCTACAGCCACTACTACCGCCGCTATCCCGAGGCTCCTGTGTACAGCAGTGCCAGTGCTGAGGCCTCCACTGACTTCAGCAGCGAGGAGATACGACACATCTATGAAAATAGTGAACTGACTAAGGAGGTGTGTGGGGGATTCTACTTACTAGTTGATTTAGGAGAGATGTCTTTTATATTAAAATGACCTGCATAAATACAGGTTAATGAAAACACTGCCTTTTAGTCTGACTTGAAAAAGAAAATATATACGATTTTTAATTTAACCAACTTAATATACAGGTGTGTGAGTACCTTTTTCAAAAACAATTGTAATGAAGTGCAGGCTTAAAAATATTTGCTGCTTAGAGCATTTTGGGCTCCAGTTACTGTATTGAGCCAGGGCACAACAAGTTACTTGTGTTTGTCACCTTGTCTCTGTCACCTGTCACTGTCTTTTGCACCCTTACACAAGAAAGTCACTGTACAATGTCATGTTTTCATTGAGCCAAAGCCTGTTCAGTTTACTGTTTATCTGCTATGATGTAATTTAATCTTTCCTGACTGATATCATGTGTTTCTGCAGGAAATCCAAGACAGGATACGCATCATTGAACTCTACGCTAAGGACCGGCAGTTTGCAGACTTTGTACGACAGCATCAAGCGTGAGTGACTCTCGTTTTTCCCCTTTTAGATTAGATGAGATAAACACGTGCGCCAAAAAAAACAGGATATGAAGATATAAGGAAATGACTTTGAGATACAGGGGTCTGCCAACAGTGATGGATTTGTGAAAAAAAAGGTTTGTTAGTTTTCCTAAATCTTTACCAGCCAGGCCAGAAGCTGACACAGTCAGACAGAAACCATTATGAGACTCAGACATTCCTTTGTCTGCCAACGGTCTGGCAGTAGCAGTGTGCCTGTGTTTAACAGCGGTGATGGTTATTAAATTGTATATGTTTGTAACGCACCATTCATGTATCATGGAGATGCTTAATGCCAGATAAACCTGAATTAAGTTGTGCATACTTGTTTGTGCATTATAGAAAATAACCAATGTACCTGGAAAGATAAAATGTGATGTATGTGTTTGTATGTTCTGCAGTGTCCTGGATACCCGCAGAGACAGTTCCTCTATACAGACATAAGACACACAGACAGCTGCGAACAACAAGGTATTTCTTTATATGAACTTTGTGTACACACACATATACACAATTTTTTGTCAAATATATGTCCCTGAAGACAAAGAATTACCTATAGAAAATTTGATAAGCAGTTTTAGGAATATGACACATCAAAATCTAAATGCATACTGACAGACAATAAAGCTGCAGGGACAGTGGCGTAGTAGGTAGGGCAGCTGGCGTTAAACTAGTTGGAGTAAACTTCACTGTAAAGTTGGAAGGCAAGAAATAGAGCATGCAATGAGAGAAGAATCACCTTACTGCATAACCAGTTTTATATACACCGATCAGCCACAACATTGACACTACCAGGTACCATGTACTCTTAATTTTAGGGTGAACATGGATCAACATGAGCACACTGACTAGTCGGTGGCTACACAGCCCCATGCGTAGCCAACAAGCAGTACTCTGACTCCCGTTGATCATGTCCAGTAATACATCTTTCCCATGCCGACACCTGTCCATTAAAACACTAAAGGTGCTTTTGTTAAGGTTGTTAACACAAGTTATTTGGTTGCTGATGTGGAGGCAGCTGAACTTTTACAAGTTTACAGAAGATTTAAACCAAGTAAGAATGACAAAATATTCAAAGCAACGGTGTGATGCATGAAAAAAACAGTTTGAGTTAGACTGATGCCACACTTACATTAATATGATAAGCTTAGCATAGCATAAGACTGGAAACAGACTTTCTCAGTTCAAAGGTAACAAAATCTTCATGTGAGCACCTCTAAAGCTCACTAATTAACATCTCCTTTGTTTAACCTTACAAATAGCTAGGAAAATGTCAAGTTGAAGTTTTGCAGAGGTTTACGTGTGCAGCTTTTTTTTGCCAGGAGTTTTTAGCAGGCAACCACTGGAGACTGCAGGAAGACACTGGTCAAGCCAAGAAATAGTCCAGCACATAAATCTCATAAGATGATGAATTGTTGTTTTTACACTGTAGTTTTTGTGTGGATTGGTTCCTTTTGGAGAGAGGCAGGCTAAATGTTTCCTGATTTTTCCAGTCTTTATACAAAGCATAATGGTACTCCTAAAGGTTGGATCACCAGTGGCTCACAGCATATTGCACCTTCATAGTGATACATTCAGTTTTACTGAATGAAATTTACTTAGAGATAATTTGGGAATAAAAGTGCAAAATAAATAAAATGTCTGTGTGGTGTTAAGGTTTAGATATTTGTAATACTGTAATATCTTTGTAAAATGTGACACGCATCTTCTGTTTCACAGAAACAAAAGAGCAGGTTCCTGTCAAGACTTTCTCCTCGTTGGAGCACGGACTGCACTGTTTGAAGTGGACTGTCATTCAGTCACTATAGTTTTCTCACTCTGTGTGGGCAGAGATGTTGACTGTTCTTCCTCCTTCCTTTGTGCCTTCTCTTGACTGGGTGAGCTGGCCGAGACATCAAGGCATGTGCTTGCTGCTCATCTGCAGGACGTCCCCCTTTTGGGAAAAACTGGATCGCATCCTACTACTTGAAATGTTGCCAGACACTCCCTAATACTGTCTACAGTACAATAATCCGTTTTGTTTAACTGTGTCATATTAGCTATCCATTCTTAAAGGGAAGAACTTAAAACTGTGAATATATGTACAGTATAATGTTACTGTTAGGATGTTTAAAATAGAAACGAATTAAGTTTTCTCTACTGTTTTTGCCTCTCCAAAAATCAGATTTATTCTGTAAGAGGCGCTAAAGGAGCTGTTTTTAGTCATGGTGCTATCTTTAAAATTCTCTTTGAAAAGTAGTGGTCCAAATTACTATTTTTTACAGTTTAAAAACATTATTGATGATAGATAATCTCTGTATATTGCTGTGCATTCAAAGAATAATTAAACATTTTAGGAAATACAAGTATTTCCTTCATGGTGGAGAATTAGATGAGAGGATTGATCAAGCCCTCATGTCTGAATTTAGATATAAGCTTCCGCCTGCAGCAATTAGTATAGCCTAGCATAAAGATTGAAGCTCATAAAATGGCAAAATTGACAATTTTACACCCCATATTTTGTAAGTAGTAAACATAAAAGATGTAATGTGTTATTTAAGGTACTTTATAGGTGCTGGTAGGTGGGTTTTGTAACCACCAGAGAGAGTCGCACAAGCTCTTTGTTTTCAGTCTTAGTGCTAAGATAAGTTAAAGATCTTCTGGCTGTACTCTTGTATTTAATGTACAAATATGAAAATCATATTGATCTTACCATATAAATTTCCACCAGAAAGCAAATAAGTGTATTTCCCAAACAATTCCTTTAGGTTGGCTAAATTCATACCTCTCATCACTGTATTCCATCTAATTTCTAATGGGGATTTTTTTAAACAGCCTAAAGAAAAAGAAGATTTGCTGTTTGTAAATGTATGGTGAGGCAGACATGAGTGTAAAAAAAAAACTGTGGTGATGGGAGAAAGGCAAAGAGCATGAACCCTCCACAGCTCTGGGATCCAGAACTAAGTGAAAACACGTTTCACTGGAAAAATGCTCTAAGGCAAGCGGCCCAAGGATTTGGTCCAATAGTCTGCTTTCAGATGTCATATGTAATGCAACTGAACGAATAGGAAAACCAGGAAAAGCAAGATGATAAACAACATGTGCTCTTTAGAAGGACAATCTCAAGCTGTGTCTCCTGCTGAAAAAACCTCAAGGATACCAGCAATTCTTAAAAATTGATCTGCCCTTTGGCTTCTTGTTTGACCATGATCTTGCTTCTCCATCTGAAACCTTCCAACAGACCTAATTCTGGTGTCTTCTTTGGTATGTTCATGTGTCCCTCCACTGATGTATTGTGCTTGACCCTTCTCATTCCTCGAGTGGACCCTCACAGCTGCAGCTGTGGATTTTTGTTTGTTGTTAACCAGTGTGACCGTCAGTCCTGTTAAGTGGTCAGTATCAGATGCATAGATCATGCCCTAGCTTCTTGTTTACATTACATGCTTCTGGTCCTTTGCCCTTCTTTTAGATGTCTACACAAGCAGTAAACACTGGTGAAGCAGACTCTTGTCAGTGTTGTGTGTCATGCCTTTCACAATTTCAATCAGCATACTAAATTTTATTTTTATATCCATGCTTTTTATATGTCTGCATACAGTTTTTGTCAGCCTCCTCCATCTACCACCCGGACAAACAGCCAATCATCCCACACAGTGTTCTGTTATGTTAATAGCAATGAATATAAAGTGTTACTGACAGTTGGATGTTGATGATGATGTTAGGTGTGAATCATATGTGTCTCAAATGCTTTAATATATGAAGATGTTCTTTGTTTTTTACTGATATTTGTTTAAGCATTGTAAACAGTGCTACAAAATCGTGCAGCTGTGTAACTAAGTAATAAAAAGTGTAACATGTACAAAAATTAAATGCTTTGTATAAAATGCAGACTCAAGCCCAGTGTTTATTATATTATAGTATATTTAGTGAATGTAAGAGCTCTGTGCTTCTACTGCATTATATCATTTACTGTACTTACTAACAGTTCATATTAATTATGCATCTATTATTATTATTATTATATTTCTTTGTTCATATCTCAGATCAGATCCATAGTTAATTGCAGACCCGACCTGTAATTGTACTTTTGTACACTACAACACTGGATTTACTGTAAAATGAAAGTATCTAGAAATATACAGTTTTCTTGAAATGTATTGGAATAGCTAATTCATTTGTTTTGCTGTAGACATTTAGGTTCAAGAACAAATGATGGATATGAGAGTTCATAATTACAGCTTTTACGCAATGCAATGTACACATTGATACGTTAACAACAGAGAAATGGCACCTTCTGTATCAGATGACCCACATTTTGAGTGAGCAAAAGTATTTTAACATGTTACTGACAGGTGTTTCTTGTTACCCAGGTCTGTCCTGTTAGATTGATGGGCATAGCCAGTACAGCAATTTGGAAACCACAGAAGCTCATCTGTGAAGCTTGGTGAAGAAAGGGTCATGACTTAGCTTTCTGCAGCTACTTCCGGAACAGGCTCAGTAATCTTTATAAATGTAATAACTCTATGCTATCAATAACTGATGATAGCAGAAGTATGAATTCAGAGGTGTACAGAAACATTTTGTCTGCCACTGTACAGAGAAATCCATCAAAACTCGGCGATGAGCTTCATCGTGCATGAAGACAATTATCCAAAACATGCCACAAACTCAATACTGGACTTCATCAGAGCGAAATGTTGAATCACCAGATCTTAATGAAACTGAACATGGATTTCACCTGCTGAAGAGTGAATTAAATGGAGACCTGTTGTTGAAACAAACAACAGCTGAAGGAGGCTGCAGTTAAAGCCTGGATAAAAGGAAAAAAAGAAACCAAGATTTTGTCAGTGATTCACAGACTTTGTGTAGTTATTGCAAACATGGAATATTAAGTTTTATTAACTTTAATTTGCTTTAAAACTTTGGGTTCCACTCACAATATGAGTCGTCTGATACAAAAGGCAAAATCTTTTGTGTTGTTTAATGTAATGAGGTTTAAATAGCATCAAATAAAAATAAAATTCCAAACTTTTATCTCACATTCGTTGGTTGTTCTTACAAACCAAATGTCAAAACAAACAAATTAGCCTTGTTCCAATAACTTCGGAGGGCACTGGTGTCTGTAGGTTTGTGAAAGTCTGACCTTGACAACACAGGTTTGTAGAACTTGTGGCTTGATTATGTACAGATATACAAAAAGTATATAAAAGTTATAATAGTAAATTGCTGGTTACATGTAATTTGTAATATCTGTATAATGTAAAAGATAATACTAATAATACTCTGACAGTCTGACTGGGGCCATTCTGCATAATAACTTTCAATTCTTTACATTAGTACAATTCTGAATGCAGAATACTGATACTACTACTATATACATAAAGGATATAAATACTTATTCCAGCACTGTTCACACAAAAAGAGTCAGAACAGTCTTAGAATCAATAACAAATTGACTTCTTTATATTATAGGCTCATTTGTGGATATGACAGTTTCTGAAAAACCATACACCAGTAATCATCCTGCGTCACATGTATTAAAGTGTCAGGATCTGGCAGTTCAATTTAACGTCCGAGCAAAAGCCCAGGACATTGTGTAAACATTGGCCTAGTGAAACAATTCAATTACGAACAATGTGTGACTGTACTGCATGCAAAAAATGGAATCCAGCAGACCTTTTTTTAATTTGGTGTGGTTTGGTGAGGTCAGTCATTGTGTTGGTGGCCAATGATGGTGTCATTAAATTTAATTTAGTATTAGAAAATCAAAATAACCACGGGGATCTAGCAGAAGGGTGTGTCTCTCCATGTTGAATGCTCATGATGAATGAAGAATGACAGGCAGCAGCAAGTGGCTCTGCACTGGCCCAGTTTGGACTATTTACCAGTATGAAGTCAGTGCCACTTAACTGCAGGGCAGTGGAAAAAACCACACGAAGGAGGAAATCATTACTGTGTGCATGTAATGTTTTCATGCTGGAGACTAATTTGGGTAGCGGGGTGAGGAACAGATGAGGGGTCTCAGTAGTGAAGGTTGTTCCAGATGGTTTGATGTTTGCCTGTGTGAGAAACACCATCTACCCCCAGCTTCAGACCTCCACTCTCTGCATGCCAAATTTCTGGGTACACAACGTCTGACTATTCCTGCACAAACATTTAACACAGACAAGATTTTGCTGCTATTTTAATATGGGGTCACACAGACTTGACTGTAGTGGGATAATGATAATAAACTTTATTTTTTCTTTTATTCTGTTATAATCTTGGGCCAATTATGAGCCAGAGCCCCATTGTGGGCAGTTTCTCTCAGCAACAAAGGCAAGGGTGCATAGTTTGAAAATATAGTTTAACATAGAGAGTCATGGCTGCAGTGGTAATTTTATTGTTAATTATTCTGCCTTTTTTTCCCAGTTACTCATTAATTATTTAGTCTACCAAGTGCTTACAAATGTGGAAAATGACATTAAAAATATCTCAAACAGCAGCAAAATCTGTGGTTAACAGTTTCATACTTTTACTTAACTAAAGGTATGAGTATACAGTGTACAACAGAGTAAAAATGGTCAATTACAAGTAACAGTCTTGCATCCAAAATCTTAATCAAATATAAGAGTACTGACAGATACTTGAAGTAAACTATAGAGTTACAGTATTTGTTGTACAAATAAGCAATCCCTATAAATGATATTATTATATAAGCTATGGTATTGTTGAATGATTATTCCAGGTGGACTAACATGTAAGCTATAACGTGTAATGTGTGTATAACTTTTGCTGTTGTAGTTAGTTTAGAGTAAAGTAGAGTTTTAAGATTCAAGATTCTGGCATATTATTCTACAAAATATGAAACAAACAAACAAAGAAAAAAAAACACTCCTAAGCTAAGTGCCTAGAAATAAGAAAAAAAGTATAAAATAACCCCGAAGCTGCAACCATACAAACTCTACAAACAAAAAAATAACAACTACTAATACTATAACTTTATGCAAATAAGTGAAACAGCGCCACCCCTGTGACAGTTGTTACACGTCAACCTGTGTGTGGTCAAATATGGTATTGCAGCCTTAGCTGAAGTCAATCGAGGTGAGAGCAGGTGAAGTTAGCATCTTTTGATTAAAAGTAGCTCCTCATCAAACTGGCAGATGCGGTGAATGAACGAGTCGCTCGAGAATAAACTGAAGTGAACTCTGAAGAAAGTAGCAACTTGATTTAAGTGAAACCCCGGAGAGTTAGCTTCATTTCCAGCGTGCTAATGACATTAGCTCCGGTGGTTTTGACTAGTTAGCTAGCAGCGATGGATTTTCTTTACGATACTTCAACAAAGACGGTAAGATGGACTTTGACGCTTAACAGTGAGCCAGATAGTTATTTTTTCTATCTCTCTCTATCTGTCTCTGACTTGATTTGTTAGCTGGTTTCTTTTCTGTATTTTAACAACAAAGCTGAACCTTACAGATCAGACACATTAGGCTAAGCTGTGGTAAAACATTAACTCTTTCAGGGGCCCCTGGGCAAAAATCATCCATATTTTTTTGGCAATAATCTCCAAAGGGAACAGAAAATCTCCTTGCTAGTGAAAAGATTAGTTAACTTTGAGCAAAATAGATTTTTCATTCAAGTCATTATTAAAGAAAACACTGCAAAATCTCTTTCTAAAGCAGGGGTTTTCAAGTATTATTTAAGGAGATCCGGATAGAGAAAATTTCCTCATGTCTGGCTCCACAACATCATCATGTTTAAATAGCATTATTATGTATTTATACATTTATAGTCATATAGAAAGAGAAGTAACTTCGTCATTAAGCTGTAATTCAATGCCATTTTAACAATATTCCAATGCAACTCTAGAGGGCTACATACAATAATAAATAAATTAAATAAGAATAAAGCTGAGCACTGTCAGATACATCAGTGACTCCTCAGACTGTGGAGACTTTATACATGTCTTCATGCAGCTGATCTAACATCTCTGGTTAATACCTCACTCTTCTTTATTTATTGGCTGTTAATG
>JAUBNQ010000013.1:7249619-7260586 GCA_032353495.1 Ctenopoma kingsleyae
AGAAAGCACTTGTAGCTCTCTGCCATTTTCATTTTGAAAAAGTAGCTCTCAGGGGAAAAAAGGTTGGAGACCCCTGCTGGCCAAGGTAGAGAACACTGCTCTTACCAAATTCACATTTTCATTCAGCGTTAGGGATGCTTTTTCTAAGCTGATGAAGACTTCTCTTAAGGTAGACATGTGGGTTAGCCAGTCACTACTATACACAACTATGTTGTCTAGATAAGCTCTACAGTTAGGGACACTTCCCAACACTTTGTTGACCAGTCACCACAGTGAACTCCATGAGCTGGAGCTTGGCATGGCAAAGCCATTTTCAACAAGATAGTCAACTTCTTTTTTCATAGTCTCTCTCTTGGCTGGGCTAACCCGATAGGCACGCTGCTTGATTGGCGTAGGGCTAGTCAGGACAACATCGTGCTTTGTGACAGTGGTTTGTGAAAGGATATCATTAAACAGGGATGGAAAATCCAATATGAGTCTTGTGATATCACTGACTGCCAGAAAGGTAGGATAAGTATTGAGGCAGTGTTGACAATATTACAGAATTACCTCATCAAGCACTTTGTGGCTCAGCACCTTATAACACCAACCCATCTTCATCAGGTGAAATGATCACCTTGGAAACAGAAGCCATAGGGGATACAGCTACCTTTTCTTGGGCTATAGGTTGCACTCTTGAATGCTCTCGAGAGTTGTACAGCTTCATCATGTTGATGTGGCACACCCGAGTTGGTCGCCTGCAATCTGGAGTCTGGATGACGTAGTTGGTCTTGCTGAGCTTTCTCTCTACAAAATAGAGACCAGAGAATTTAACAGAAAGTGCTGAGCTAGGTACAGGGAGAAGAATGAGAACGTCGTCACCTGGCTGAAATGAATGATCAACTGCCCTCTGGTCATAGTGCCTCTTCATTTTTGTTTGCAAAGTTGCTAGTGCATTCCTTGTCAGGGAATAGGCTCTCTTTAATTGGTCATTTAATGCTTCGACATACTTAGGGAGGCTTTTTGTATGATTTTCTGGGGTAGTCAGTCTCTCTTTGAGGACCTTTAAAGGACCCCTCATCTCACACCCAAACACCAGTTCACCAGGACTGAACCCTAGAGACTCCTGGGTGGCTTAACGGCAGGCAAATAACACTTAGATAACTAAGGGGAACACTTTCATCCCAGTCCATATGAGAACTGAAACAGTGTTTCCGCAACATAGACTTCAAGGTTGGATGAAACCTTTCTAACGCCCCCTGGCTTTTATTCCTAAATGTCCTGACCATGGATGGTCATGTGCTAAGGACAATACCTGTGAACGAAAGGTAGTAGGCACGACCACCTGATAAATGGCAGACCAATCTGTACCTTCTGGGACCTCACCTGTCCATCTCCGCATAAGTAGGCCTTCATCAGAAAAGCAAGCCACCTTCTTCTTCTTGGCCTCCTGCTGACTAATCGTGGCATGTAACAGTTACTATTCATGCAAACCGGACTGCATTCTACAAGAAGAGGAAATGGGTTGGAAGAGCAAAGAAGAAAAACGACAGCAGGGAGGTGAAAGAAGGAGTGAGGACAATATGTTGGGGAGGAAATGAAGATTAGTGGTAATATACCGTAGGAGTTTTATGGATGACATGAAATGTGGTGGAATGTAACTAAGCACATTTATGCACATGGAAGCTGTTTTGAGTATAAGTATATATAGACACTACCTGCTCAACACAAATCAGCATTTAGGGTTCAGGATTTAGCAGGCCTTAATAGAGACATTAACCTGAGATAAAACATAGTGACTATTGGACTTGGCCAGGTGATAAAAACATAACTCCAAATGAGCTTGCTTCTTCTTCTCCCAGTTGACAGACATTTTAAGTAAAGTGTCTGAGCACTTAACTTCCATGCACAAACAAGTCGAATTTGCAAAGTGGGATAAGTCAAACTGGTTTAATTTCCAACTTTTGAAAATGATTTTCACTGTATACAGTCTGTGATTAATCTGTGTTTAATGGGTTCTGGCATGGTGACAGCTGGGGTTCCACCACAACAGTCTGTCCAGGGACTTCCTTGGGTGACACACCTCCTCTGGCACACGTCATAATTTCCTGTCTCGTGTGATGACATGTGGGATATAATCTGCGAGGGAGGGTGGAGATATTGGAACTCACACACTAACACACGAGCACGTGCAAGCAGACATGTGTGCGCCTTGCACAAACACACTTCTTGTCCTTGAGGCCCAGTTCTGGCTGTGAGTGTTGGCTGACCATTATAAACACTGGCTCGAGGAAACACACATACATTTGCGCACAAAAATAGATTTAAAAAATTGAACTCATTGGCTGTAAACAATGAAAGGCTGCAAGCTTGACTTCAGTGAAACTTTTCGTGCAGTGTTGTCATCACGTGTCTGAGGTGGACAAGAAAGTCTTGTCTGAATGTGTGACACATGGGCGTAAATGACTTTTCTTTTTTTTTTTTAAATCAACCTATCTGTGGTGCACATGATGTCAGTTTGCTTTTCAGCCATTGCCAGAAAATATATTTATAGACTGGATAATGAGAGAAATAGTTTCCATGGAATATAATGGCAGCCATAATGCCTACTTTAATAAGTTTTGGATATACATGGCTTATATGGTTTGACTTTAGATTTAAATTGAGGATGAGGTAGGATGTAACATAATCAATGGAAAGATGCATTCAAAGTGGGAGAGAATTAATATTATATTTTTAACAACTATTAATTGTATAATAATGAATATCTTCAGTGAAAATACAGTATTTCACTCAACATCTCTTGTGTTGTGTCAGCAACTTCACCTTCTAGCTACAGTATCTTTACATGAACACAAGTGGTTATTATGTCTAATACTGGTTTTATTGATGTTCTGGATATAATGTTCTGTTGACATTAAGAAGCCTGTTTAAGGATATTCCTGTATGATCGTCACAGAAGCAAAGTGGGTTCAGCTGTTCATTAGGGTTTAAGTTTATATTGAACAATTTTGTACCTCTTGATGTATGTTACTGTGAGTGATCTGTGCCAGCACAGCGGGTAGTGGTAAATAGTAGCTATCAGTATGATGGATGAGCATGTCAAAGACCAGAATTTATTTGATTAATCCTCACATTTGTAGTATTTACTGCACTGTATTTGCAATGACCACATTTTTTCCATTAACCATATGACAGTTACCATGTGCACATAAAGTAGAAAGTGATTATTTTAATAATATTAGAAAAAATGTCAATTAACATAAACCAGGATTTGTAGAGTCCTGGATTTAATGTTTTGTCCAGTGACAGGACTGATAAATTGATCCAGACTCCATGTATATCACATTCTTTTATAATCAACACCAGAATATTGTAAACATGCCTGATGTGAAAGAAAAAGAAAACAATAAGGAAGTAAACAAAAAAGTGTCAAAAGGCCTGAGCAGATGGAAAGCAGGAATGGTGGGGATACACGAGACTAAGCAGAGAAAAAAAGCAGAGAGGAAAAAAAGTTTGAGGAGGGTGGGAAGCTTGGAGAAAACTTTTACTCCTTTTCCAGAGAAAGAGAGTGAGATGGAGAGTGAGTGAAGGGAATGGAGAGTGGGTGTGTTCAGCTCTGTCTGTCTCCTCCCTCTGTTATAGAGGTATAGATGGTGCAGGAGCAACCTTCTGCATCCAGAAGTCCAGTCCAGTGAGCTGCACTAGTCCTGAGAATCACCACCTTAGAGAAGTAGTCCAGCCACTCTGCAGACACTTAGCTTGAGTCCTGCAGCTGCATCACACACTACATTACTCATTACTAAAGATTTAACACAGACTGACAGCTTCATAATTCTGTAACTGTGTTGTGCGATCAGATCGCAGCCGGTTGTTACACCTGAGACTTGCAGTTGGCCACAGCAGCGATGAGGATGCAGCAGCACTCGCACAGCTTTCCCGTCCTTCTCCTCATGGTCTTTGTTGCTGGGATAGTTCTGTCTGGCCCCTCAACTCTCCGCAGGAGCAGAGGTAAATTATGATGCCTGCATTTGTGTTGTTTTTTTTCCCCTGAACTATCCAACATTTTGATTGCATATCAACTGACGTATCTGTTTGGACCAGTACTCGAGTTACTAGTATGAGTAACTCATAGTTTGTTTATGGGGATCTTCTCATTAAGACGTTTGCTCTTACTTTATTAATACCAGCAAAGTGAATATCAGTGATTGTTTTTCTGTGTTAGCTCAGAGTTGCACTGATGTCTTTTCCATGTTTTTTCTTTCCTGTCTATCAAACACATGCTGGGATTGGCTGGGAAGGACAATATGTCATCGTTAGTGAGATGGATATTTCTTTCGAGGGTAAATGACAAAGTAAGGACTTTGCAACTATATTGAGACAAACGTTTACTGCACACTGAGTGACAGATTAGTTTAAAATCTTATTTCTAACATAAAAAGAAAGTTCAGAGTTCCTTGGCTGCAAATATGAACATCTTTTTAGCAGTCTGTCCCCAGATGCACATGCAGACACATACACTGCTGTTCACAGTAAGTAAAATATTCAGATAAGTAAAGGCAACAAGCTTTGAGCTGATTGCTCCTCCTCAAGCATCTTTCCTCGTTTAAACTGACACAGTATCTGCTACTATGCCATTATTGCTAGATACACAATTAACTAATTTGGCTTTAATGTAGCTCTACCCTGTGTTTTCTATAGACTTGTTTTCTTTGTCCAGGAAAGAAAAGCAAACTATGCTTTATTGTGATACACAAATGCAATATACAGTGAAACAAGAGGAACCTGTTACCAGGGTTGATTTTATTTTTGGCTTGTTAATTTAGAATTTTGAATGTCAATGTTTTGAATGTTTGAACCAGTTATTAAATATTACTGAGTTAATAAATAAAAGCCATACATACTGTACTGTCTCCCTCAAAACGAGGCACCTAAATAGCTTCAGTAGGTGGATAAAGCAGCTTTCCCCTGTGATCCACCTGTCAGATTTCAGAAGTGCCTTGATTGGAAGCGGTGTGAGCACTGTTTTTTTTACAGTGCCTGTGGCTTATACACATTTCTTTGAAATGAGGTGAGCAGGCGGACACGGTGAAGTAGGTCAGTTACTGCTCACAGATTTTAATGAAGTGTTCCCATGTGGGGGTCAGGGGTTGGACTTGTAGACAGTCTGACAGAATGGCTTTACTGGCACAATGCCTATCAATCAGACAATTTAAGTTGGGTAATTATGTTCATTCATTGCTTCAGGCAAAATATGTGTTTCATTGTTTCATTTGCTTATTGCAGCTCTCAATAAGTTAGATCTAACCACCTGAGAGGGTTTTTTAAATTAAACACAGACAGTGCAAGCCATGCTTGTCCAAAATGTTTCCAAAATACCAAAAGCAACATGGGGGTTGTCACATCAACTTTGCATTATATAAAACATTAACAAACTAAATCATTGTTAGGACTTTATATAGTTTATCAACAGAAAACAACCAGTTATAGCACTCAAAGGACTTCCTTTATGCTCCTTTCCAACCTGCCATAAATACTCATTGTAATAAGTAGATTAGAGTGTATTCTGTTTGATAAGGTTTCTCACATTCTTGAAAAACAGCAGATTAAAAAAAACAAACAAGCATTTTCCACATTAACTCATTATCCTACACACACATACAGTGATACTTCATTTTAAAGTTAATTTGATCAAGTTAACAAAAGTTAACTTAATTTTGTTTTCCATCTCTGATACTATGTTTTGTGGCCATACTCTGTTTTCTGATTTAAACCCGGGTACCTACTACTCTGATGGAAGTAAAAGTAATTTGAAGTGAGCAGACTGAAGTCAGTATAAGCAAAGTGGAAAAGGCTGCTTCCAGTGTGTAATGTACTGGCTGAACTTGGCTTGCAGACAAATCTCAGTGTGCAGCTTTGGGAGTTAGATAAAAGGAGGTGTGAGTGTTTTTTGCTTTGGAAGGAGAGTTAAATGTCTGTATCTCTGTTCTTATTGGATCAAGTCCATAGTTTCAGAATACAACATGTTGTAGAAAATTCTGTTTGCTTTTTTTTTTTTTGCACTGGTATAAGAGGTGATGGATCTTTGCACTTTTTTAGTATTTAAAATAAGCTGCGTAAATGTATTGTATGTGAGACAATATCTGTTGATTTCTTGTACTACATTATTTACTACTACTCGACTATTTGAGGACAACTTATATCCTGAGAGTTATAGCTGAGCCAGACAAAACATGGCCTCATGTCATTTACAAATAAATAAAAGGGAAATGTGGAAGGAGAGAGGAACAGAGATTAGGGGACACGACAGATTAATTCAAAGCACTTAGAAGGTGAAAAAAGATCAGGTTGATGGAAAGATGGCTGCTGGCACATGTAAGACAGCAGAGATTAAGTGAAGGAGGAGAATGATGGGATGGAGTAGTGCCACAGTGGAAGGGAAAACAGCTGTTGCTCTGTCGAATTTGACGGGGGATATATAGTGTGAGAGCACAGAGACCTGCATGGAAGCAGCCAAGCTAGAGGGGGAATGTGGGAGTATAATCCTAGACATGGCTCTTTCCTGCTGGGCTGCAAGGTGAGGACTC
Organism: Ctenopoma kingsleyae; assembly: GCA_032353495.1. Taxonomy (NCBI): domain Eukaryota; kingdom Metazoa; phylum Chordata; class Actinopteri; order Anabantiformes; family Anabantidae; genus Ctenopoma; species Ctenopoma kingsleyae. The sequence continues at coordinate 7,256,186 of JAUBNQ010000013.1, forward strand.
TTGTGAGCCTGAGAGTTGTCATAGTGCCAGAAAAAGATGGGATCAAATAGGCTCCTGGGGAATTACAGTAGATATTCTGAGGGATGAGTTACCCTAGTCTTCAGGCTTAGGGTATTCCCTTTAGAGCCAATGTAGTCAAAATATTTCAAACCCTCTCTACTGAAGCTGGCTCAAGACTCGGCAATATTTTCACACTTCATTGCCTTTGACGGTGACTGTTTTTACTAAGAGCCATAAAGCATCTGTCTCTGTCTTCACTGTGTGGGAAGCCAAGTCTCCTCTCTACTTCTTGTCTTTCAGGGCAGAAACCTGAGAGGCTCAAATACTGTACGCCAGAGATGCGTAAAATCACCCTGAAACTCACTGCAACATTAAGGCAAAGTGGCAGTGTATGTGTGGTGGGAAGGGTGCCATCTACAGTCATTGGTTTCGTAGCGGGGGTTGTATTATAGTTCAAAATATTACACCAGATGTTAACATAACAAAGATGTTATACACTCATTTGCTCAGGGGATTTACAATCTGTGTCACTTCTATCCAATAAAACTACCACATTAATTTCAACAAAGAGCAGAAAACTTACTTTCTGTAGCATATTGTAAAAACAAAATGTGCCTTTTAGTCCTACTTCAGGTTTTTTGAGTATTGCTTCAGTTATTTATAGTTCATTTGTTCACTCATCATCGATGGAAAAGTCTTGATGATCTTTAGATGATCTCAGTGTTTTTATTCTCAGTATTTTTTTCCCTTCCTGCAGTTCCCCTCCTCATCTGAACAAAGAGACAAGAGACAGTGGAGAATAAGAGAGCTGCCAATGGTGGAAATCTGTTGTTTAATAATGTTGAGCTGTAAATCAGAATGTGTTGATGCCAAAAGTGCACAGATGCATGTTTAATTTTGAACACCAAACACACATAAAAATATCATGTTACAATGCAGTTTAAAGTGACGAGCACGTGTTATGCTGACAACTCAGTTGACCTACTCCCTTTCCTAGAGGATCATCCATCATTGCAGATGATTTCTCTTTTTCGGGCCAGGAGCATTACGTCGTCAGTCTATTTGTCCAGAACACGGTGAAATTTGTATTGAATGATGTGGCATTGTTTATTGCATAATCCAACATGTTTATTGGCTTCCTGCCAGCATTGTGATTGATTTACTAATGCAATAATTGTTCATAAATGTTTTCTGCATGAGGGGATCATGCATGATTATGATGTTTTAATTGAAAGGATCGATAATATATTATGAAATTAATTGTCACCCCTGTCACAAGTGGGAATGTTTTGTTAAGCAGTCTCCAAAATGTGACTCTTTATAATACACAGATAAACTATTTATTATTACTATTTATTTATATTTATTCGGCTGCTGTAAATATTTTTCCTACGATTGGTTATTAAGATGGCAGAGATATTGACTGGATACAGACGTAGCGTATGAGCACGGCCATCAGATTGAAACAGCCACAAAAGACTACAAACTATTTTTCTTTGTGGGCATTGTACATCTTTTTGGTGTTTTTTTTATCTCCAGTACTTGTTTTGCCCCTCATTGTGAGCATTTTGGGCCTCTTAACAGTCATCTCTGTGGTTGATTTGCTTATGGTTGATTAGGTGTTTGTGGTTCTTTTGTCTCTTCATGAACATTTTGTAACTCTGAGTAGATGCTTTGCTTCTGTAGTCATATTGCTTAAGGTTTTCATCAACTGTCCAAAAGCACAGTTCAGTAGGCCTGTTCAGTAATTAAGTGTAAGAGTGTGGATTTCATTATACTTGAGTTACATGTCTTTTGTCAGGCTGTACATCTTCAGTGATCTCATATGTTTGACAGGGTCAGAGTCACTAGCGGAGCTGTCCTCAGAAAGACTGGAAATTCAAATAATCTATCATAATTTTTGCACTATTCATCCACACAGACGTTCTATGTCTTAGCATTTTTTCTGCCTAGCTAAATGTCAGTAGTTTTCCTTTGTACTGTAGTTGATTGATCACCAGTACTCTGACTGGATCTATTCCTAAAGCTTTATTCATTTTACTCTGGAAATACTGGTAAGTCTGAACAGTCTCTTAGTGGTGTGTATGCCAAACGGCCAGGCTTTGGATGGACTGTTGTTGGATTGAGGCAATGTTTGCTTGTACTAAAGTTTAAAACGTGCTGCCAGAAGTTTCCTAATGCTTCATACACTAGTCCCTCCCACTTAGAGCCAATCTCACTTATGTTTTATCGGAAATATTGATGAGAGAATAAAAACAAATTCAGTTTTGATAGGAAACACATAGCTGGAAAAGCATAAGTGTATTTTTCAAACACAGGGCTTCCCCCTTTTTGACTGTCAGTGTCTGTTTGGCAGATGCTGGTGATATTCCTCCTGCAAGTTCCACTATTTCATTTAATGCTAGAAATAGGAGCCAAGGACATGTGCTGTGGAGAGGATAGTACAAGTCATCATCATACAGATTTAAGCCATGAAGACTATGCAAACTGGAGTTTTCAGGCTGTTTAATAAAAGGCTTAATTTGACAAAGCTAAATTTCTTGACACTACCGCCAATCATCACCCAGCCATGCATTGGTGTGATTATTTAATGTTTACAAATGCACTGGCCAACTGTCAATCATACGTCACCCTTCTCAGCCCTAGTGTTTTTCTCTGTTTATTACCATGCCTGTTACAAATTTGCAAAATGTTAGCATGCCCATTTTTTGGCTAGCTTCGAAGGCTACATGGCAGAGGCAAAGATAATGACCAAATACTTCCATGCATTGTTCTTACAGAGGTCCAGAATTGCAAGTCTGTTCACCAGTTCACCAGTGTGCTTCACTATCATGCTGACTGACATCATGCATTTTTGAAAAAGGTTAATGCAGGTTAGCTATAATTGGAGCCAAAAATGTTTGAGAGTGTTTGGTTGGCAACGGTAGAGCTAAACAAATCACATACAGCTTTGTGATAAGTGGTAGACTGTTACCCTCCTCTCCACTCAGGCAGTGATACTGCAGAACCTAATTCTTCAGAGGAAGACTTAACAAATGCTGAGTGTTCAATGTTTGTAAAGATGTGTAACATGCATTTAACAAATAACTCCACAGAGTTTATATGCCTTACACTCCAAACCAGTTACTCAGAATCGAGGTAAAATATCTTCAAGCAAGTCCAGCTGCTACAGAACAGCACCTTTGGGACGTGGTGTGTTTCCTCCTTAGCTTGATAAGCAGCTGTTGTAGCTCCAGTACAACCTTTATGACTTAATACATTTAAAGTTTCTACCAACCCCAATGCACATCTTACACATCTGTCATACCAAGACAGATTTGTTTTCTCATGTAACTTATTGACACTAAAAGCTGCCTGTATGGTATGATGCCATGGAAGCAGATGACAATAATAGACATGTGTTATAGACCTGTACTAGCTTTTGGACAAAGAACACATCTGGATTTTCAAATGTTAATAGCGTGTTACCCCTGACTCTTACAATGTTGGTGACCTCTACAAGCTTTCTGAAAATGTGGGAACCATTTGTAAAACATCTTTTACTTATTTTATGTTACACTTTATAGTGATCATTTTCTGACCCACACCTCGGATCAAGTGTTTATAGTTGCCTTGTGGTTGCCTTGACCAGTAAATATAACCTCTCTGTAATATCAGTTGGCTGTAGTTGATTAGGACCCACCCTTTGATGCCTGTTGTCATGCAGTGTCAGTCCCCAGGCTCTGCTGCTTAGCCCTTTGTTCTGTAGAAGTGACTTCTGGCAGAAAATATGTATTTTCCTGTAAAGTGATGTCAGTGCAAGAAAGAAAAAAGAGAAATTGTTGTCTGTGTGTGCATGAATTGTCTCACATCATTTCCTTGTGAACCCAACCAGCACTGCTTTACTGACCTCAGGTTTTATTAACGCATATTTAGAGATTCTGATTTACAGTGACATAACAACAATTTCAAAAGCCACTTCTTAGATCAGAGACATATCCTGCACCCACTAACACCTCATATAGAAGCTGTATTATGTGCAGTTTATGATTCTTGTAAATGGCAGATCCTCAGTGCTTATACACTCTGTTCTTACCCAGTTAGGAAGTGCTTGATAAAAACGTGCTGTTAGGTACTTTCCCTGGCATTGTGCACACTTTAAAATCACCGTTAATAGCTTTCAGTGAAACCTACACTTCAGCAAGTCTGCTTTCTGCCTTCTTAGACTGTGAAATTTCCATCGCCAATGGGGGACATTTGAAAGTTGATGTGTACTGTAAACCCACACATATGGATCAGTATTTAAGGTTTGACTCTCCCCATCCACTGGAGCACAAACTAGGTCTCATCAGGACTCTGCAACACAGAGCAAACACCATCCCCACAGACTCAGCGGCCAGGGAAGCAGAAGAACAACACGTC
>JAUBNQ010000013.1:7260686-7303439 GCA_032353495.1 Ctenopoma kingsleyae
TGCAGCCATTCCCCAACCCTCTGTGAATGGTACACACGTCCATTGATCAGTGGACAATTTGCATATCATTGATCACATGGCCCATTGTTAGTCAATGGTGCTAGTTTAGGTGATTATGCAAAGGTACTGTTTATAAGGTTGGGGAAACCTGCAGTAAGCTGAGACTGTCTTGAAATATTTCTCCCACTAAAAAACTTTGTCCAGATGAACAGAATCAGATTTTTAGGATAGATTGAGGATTTTGATTTCCTGGTCTGTTGTTGATTTATCTTCAACTTTTTGTGATGTTATATTTGTGGTGTTTGAAACTTGAAAACACTGGACTGCATTACCCATGTATACTTGAATGAAAAAGCACATATCTGTTTGTCATTAGAAACTCTGATAGTCTCTTTGTTAAACATTTGCTCACATACATTTGCTATGTAGTAATTGAAAGCTTTCTTTTGTATCTCTGAAGATTCTCAGTCATACAGGTCATAGTTATCTCAAAAAAGGTTTTTCAATAGCAACTGGACTTGTTTTAGTTCCTTGACGACGTTTCACCCTTCCATACCAGAGGGCTTTCTCAAGTCTGCTCTTCGTTTGTACGGATATACCTAATTAGGCTAAAGTGATCTTCATTTTTTCCCTTTTTTGGCCAACTTGGTATTTTGAACACAAAACAAGGTTAACAAAAATATTTAATGGAAACAATGAAATGAATAAATGATTAATTGTGTCCTCTCCTGCCTCCACAGTGAGACGTCAGAACATGAAAGTTCGCATCAGCGCCACAGATGACACCATTGTGATGAAGTTTTTGCGTCCCAATTTTGACACTAAGCTTGAAGGCTACATCCTGGGCTACGGCAGCAGCATGTTTTCCAAACAGTTCATTCAGCTGCCTGAGAACGGGCAGCCGTATGAGACGGAGTTTGGTAAGAAAAGCTTTTTTGTATCTAATGTGTCTCCAAGTTCCAACAAGAGCCCAGACTGTTATGATCAATTTTGACCTTTCTGGTAATGGTTAAACCGAAGGAGAGTAAGTTTGTGGAAGTCCATATTATCTGAACAATTGTGTTAATTATTTTTTGTTTTGTTTTCAGATGCAGAGCCAAAGTATCTTATTGCTGTCCAACCTATTGCAACAAATGAGGTGAAAAAGCAGTGCGCAGGTAACACGTCAACTTTTTTATTTGAAGAAATGCCATTGAGATGAAGGGTTAAAAGTGACAATCACATATGGACATGTATATTTTAAGTAAGATATAAATTTGTTCTCAGGTAAAGTTGAACTGGAGAAGCCGCTGCACTTGGTCATTGGGTCAGTGACACCTACTTCTGTTATTTTGTCCTGGGGGACACTGCTGAAAACTCCCTATGAAGGCAACATCATGGATGACTGTGTAGAGGATGGGTGAGCTTACACACTAACGCACAAGTCACGCCACAAATGACAGTTGCATAGGTATGCATCATCATCTTGGTCTCTCAAACACATTTCTAATACTGTTTTGTACTGCTAATCTTCATGTTCTGTTATGCCATCTTAGACACTACACAGTGCGTTATCGTGAAAGGAACAGGAAGTGGAACTACCAGACCTGCCCAACTAGTGAGACTGTCATTGATAATCTTAAGCCCAACGCTGTTTATGAATTTGGTGTCCAGCCAAGCTCCAAAGACGGCACTGGAATGTGGAGCAAACCGGTTATTCACAACATCAGCACAGAAGGAATACAGCGTATGTTTGTCAGTTTTTGACATTATCTCCTTCACCACACTGAGGAGCACAACAGACAAATTTGCTATGGCTGCTTCTAAGTATCCTGCATGTAAAGGCCATCTAAATCATTATTTACTATGTCAAGTGGTCTTTGGCTGGGAATTTCATTTCATGACATATGGTGCAATGCAAGTAGCTCTTGAAAAGTATAGCTGGGTTTCTGTAACAACAAGAAGACCTCCCGTTTGTGCTTTTGGTCTTCAGAATAATAGGTCATTCTTGATAGTGTTTTAGTCTTTTTATACTTCTTAAAGTGGTATCGAATCATTATATTTACTAAATACAGTTTAAGAACATTCTGGATGACATTCTGTTTTCTCTTTGGCACAAAAGAAGAAGGGTCTGGTCTATTCTAGGACAGTGGATAAAAAAAGTTTGATTTTTATTACATTGCATTAAGAAAGCATTGCTTCATTCTTGCCTTCTACTTGTGTTTGTATTTAAATCAAATATGTGAGTGTTTTGTCTGTGTAAATAGACAATGGCAAATGCTTACTAAGAATTGGCCAATCAAGTATAAGTGATAGTGACAACATTGTGTGCATATGCTGGACCATATAATCTCTTTGGCACTGAGATATCAAACTGTATTACTGAACCAAAACCAACATCTGGTTTATTTGTGTTAAGCCATTAATGAGAAACTATGATTTAATCATTTGAGATGAAATGCATATTGAGCAGAGCATGCTTGAAATGTGGTTTATTTAGCTTTCACTTTCTGTTAGTTGAATTCTTTGCAGTATCTTTATCGACTTCTGTTTTGTTTTTCCAGAGGAGGTCGTCGGGAAAAACTATAAACGTCCCAGCAACGCTGTGGTATGTAGTTTTAAAACTTCTTGTCCAAGCATAATTAAAGCATTGTAACTAATACCATGTACTGTAGATTTGGTGAAATTGGAGTTTTAGTATTAACATGTAGTACAGGTGGTGAAAGTTGATGAATATGCTAGATGAAAGCAAGTGAGGAGTGAAACTGCACAGGTACACTTCCTCTCCTCAAAATAAATATTTTTGGGAACAGGGTGTATATGTGGAACAGGCATTTACTTTAGAGTCTGTGTTGTGCTCTTTAGTAAGCTTATGCTATTCTCAAAGTTGTTTGCCTCATTAATTTTCCATCCAACTGCAGAATGGAAACAGCATCATTGCAGCCAAGCCATGAGAGAAGTCTGTAGCTAGCATAGTTCTGGTGGAATAAAAGAGAGAAAAAAACAGCGATGAGATGGAAGGACAGACAAAAGAGGATAACTGTGTGGAAGTGAGTTGAGAGGAGAAAAGTGGCACCGATTTTCTGACCATGCACGGCTGCTGTGTCATGTGCTCCTGGCCCCAAACTCATAAAGCATTAAAACTGTTGAGAGTCAGCCATAACACTTGCCCTTCCAAAGGGAAACTTTGAATAACAAGCTTCTCACTAGGAACCAAGTTGACATGGAGTAGACAGAGGTCCTAAGAATTATGCAAAACAGAAGGATGAAGAAAAAGTGATAGCATGGAGGGCGAATGCTAATACGTGTACTTTCCTTTATTGTGATCATAAATTACATATTAAATAAGTAACATATTTGTGCCCTTGTCTTTTTGTCTTTCAATTACCAGAAACCTTTAACACCAGGTCCACACTTCTCCTCCTTCAGTTCTCCACATGGTAAGCCAGCTGAGATATACTGCTTTTGATGAAACCCACTGAACATTTTTTAATATAGCAACATAACTTTTACAGTATACTATGATTTATTGTAATTCAGAAATAGCTTTTTTAGCCCCTCTTCCTGACCTCTGCATTAAGACTTAACACTAAAAGAATTTTAACTAGAGCTGATTTATTGTTTTACACCCAGAACTTCATCTTACTCACTCTTTTAATTCACATTTTTAATTTTGCTGGTTTATTGCAGATTCCAAGTAAAGCAAAGCAGTTTTCAACTGCACAAAATATACAAACAAATTTTCTGTTTTGCATTACTAATTCACCCTTCTTTAATTTCCTTTTTAATGTGCCTATGATCAAAGAATAGATCAAACAAATGAAAATGCATAATGCAAAAAATGTTTGTTCTGTGTGATGAACCCATAACCAGTAATCACTTCAACTTTTGGCAGCTGAAGAATAATTTTCCCAGAGGATGTAGTGAAACCCAAAAACAGAGCTAAAAGGAGAGGGAATATTGGACTTAACATTTACCAGGTGGATAGAAACCTGATTTTAAATAAATACTTACGTTGCTCTCAGACTGTTGGATGAGTAAAAAGACGGCTGTTTGCTAATACATTTCTACAGTTCTTCACTGCTTGTTTCTGCTGCCCCCTAGAGGCTGATTAATCAGTTATTGCATATTTAACTGTATTATTCCCTAGGTCCCTGCTATGGCTATTGCAAGAATAAACAGCTGATAAACACATTTAGTAGATTCAGATGTGAACATTATTGATCTGATAATGTTGTAGAAACCTGTAATGAGTTAATCCGAATCATGTTTTATTATTATGACACAGGAATGAACATAATTCATTTATATTACTCATATTTTTCAGGACTCTGAAAGCATCTTATGAGTTGATTCCTTGACTGTAATCTCTTCTTTCTTATCTTTGTCAGTTCTGCGTAACAAGACTGTGGACAGACTGCCCATCTCTCCGAACGTAGAAACAGTCAAACAACGAAAGCCAACAAAGACAACTCTTGGTAATGAATTTTCTGACCTAAGACTGAGTTCAGAGGTCAGAAAAAACAATGAACCTTACATTTGACCGTTGTACTTGAATTTTCTGTTATTATCCTGCTTGAATGTTTAGCTCATCTACTGTACGTGCATCACTTTTGTACATTGTATAGGTCATACAGAAATAGCTTTTCTCCAGCTTATACTAATATGTATACTATATTCTCAGCTCCAACCACAACTACTAGACAGGAATCTCTGTCGACCCCAGGACCCACACTGCATGTGGTCACCAAACAGCCAATCGGTAAATGCTGAATCATAGTTCTTTTTGAAATAACTCTATATTGTGGCTGTGTGCAATTATATATGTAACAGACTGTAATTCAGAGGCTGTCAATGTGTCTTTATATTTATTTTTTTAATGTATTTATTTATCTGTCTATATGTCTGTAATTAGTTGCATGACAAAGAGCAGCATGTTATGAGTAAGTACAGTAACTCAGCCTTCCATCTTTGTGGGCATCATTTGGGTTGTGATGAGTATAAGGTAGGTGGCCTCAGCTGCATGGCATATTAGCACAACATCAGAGCCTGAAAATATTCTCAATGATGGTTTTAAGGTTCTGAATGTTTCCCAGTTAACTTTTACAATGGCTATTTTCACACTCCTTTTGCCATCAGTGTTCTAGACTCGGATATCATTTAGGCTAGTCGACCAGCCAACAGGACTGTATTGGCTCATTTCCCGTCTTTAAGAAAGAGGGAATCTCAAATAAACTCTGTGTGTTTTAATACTTTAGTATCTACTCCTCAGGTGTTTGCCTTTTATTACCAACTGAATCTTGGATCAGTCCATGACAGCATGTGAGTTAATATGTTGTGTGGTTTCACTAACAAATGTTTTCTTTCAACATTTACAATGTAAATGCTTTTTGCTCATTATAAAACAGAAGCTTTCACTTTCAGGGCAATCAGTAGTGTGGAGTCTGTATGACAACATTGCATGAACCAGATGTTTTTCTCTGTCCAACAGGAAATCCAGCAGAATTCTTTTCTTTACCTGTATTACCCTGTCCTCCTTGTGTCCCCTTATCAAACATTATTCTTTTTATTATATTTGCAGGTAACTTGAGTTGTTCTTAAGTTAAGCTCCTACATGAAAGCTGTGTCCCAGTTCCTGACCTGGACAGAGCCGAATACAACTAAACAGACCCGTTTAGTTTAACATTATTTAGAAATGAACAAGAAGAATGCAATAGTTTTGGTTTCTGTGATGCTAGACTTCTCAGTTGGGGGAGTTTCTCTGAAAGATCTGCTTTCAGGTGCCACATTGTTGAGAGGTTCTAGTGCATTTTTTGAGCTGTAGTCACCATTTCATACAGAGAGCAATTCCAGGAAATAATCAGTTGATGTTTTGATTCATGGTTGTAAAGATCTTTTTGTCATTCAGGTTCAGGTGAGCCCTTTTGGGTTTTAATCCATCTACTTGGTTTTTTGGCTCCAAAATTCCAAATTTGGTTAATTGTGTTGAATTACCTCTAAACAGAGGTATTCTAAACATGACATGTTTAATGGCTGAGTTTAGGTACTTTCTATGCTTTCCTCCGGTTTCAACTTGTGCCTTTCTCTTTTTGCTCTTATCCTTTCTTTCTCTTCTTATTTTCAGACTCTTTTCTCTGTCATTCTCTTGTACCGGGGTGAACATCTCAGCCTGAACAATCCGTTTAGCATGGTCCATCAAAATCCCACAGCAGGCACTCAATCAGCAACTATTAAACCATCATGGCTCATAGCCTCTTAGGGCACAGCAAATAGATTTGGATGGTTGTCACTCACAGACATCCTGGCCCGGGTAGCAGAGTCTGTCTGTAGTAACACAGCTGTTACACTGCAAATTTCTTCACATGGTTTGTCTGCCTTTGAAATTTGACCCCTTCTGTCAGACTTCTGGTGTAACCTACGCTTTAACCAGTCAGCCACATCTGCTGATCTAAATTTAAGCTGTTCCCTAAATGTTTTTATGTCTTGCTTTCAACATTTTCTAGATAATATTTTATTCTGTAAAGGTGTCTTTTCTACAGAATGTTAAATTTGAAATTGTATTTTGTGGCACATTATTGTGGCTTTATAGCCATATTTTCTCTCTCTGACAACCCAGGAGGAGGAGACCTCTCCAGATCTGTCTTGCTTCCTTCCATGGAGGTTCCATTAGCTTCCAAGCGTCGTCCTCCTCCACTACACATTATTGCCACCATGGCATCTCTGCCAGTCCTCCAGACAAATGTGGAGAAAAATGGAAGACCTCAGAATGAGCCTCTCACGCAACCTTTACCAAAACCCCAGCTGCATTATCGGCCACCACAACAACCAAAGTCTGAAGTCAACCAAACCCCTATTCCAAATTTCAACCACAACTTCAAACCCCAATCAACGTCCCAGCCTGTACCCCAGACCCAACCACAACCGACATCCCAGCCTGTAACCCAGACCCAACCACAACCAACATCCCAGCCTGTACCCCAGACCCAGCCTGTGCCCCAGACCAAACCTCAAACAACCTCCCAGCCTGTGCCCCAGACCAAACCACAAACAACATCCCAGCCTGTACCCCAGACCCAACCACAAACAACATCCCAGCCTGTACCCCAGACCCAACCACAAACAACATCCCAGCCTTTACCCCAGACCCAACCACAAACAACATCCCAGCCTGTACCCCAGACCCAACCACAAACAACATTCCAGCCTTTACCCCAGACTCAACCACAAACAACATCCCAGCCTGTACCCGAGACCCAGCCTGTACCCCAGACCCAACCACAACCAACATCCCAGCCTTTACCCCAGACTCAACCACAAACAACATCCCAGCCTGTACCCGAGACCCAGCCTGTACCCCAGACCCAACCACAACCAACATCCCAGCCTGTACCCCAGACCCAGCCTGTACCCCAGACCCAACCACAACCAACATCCCAGCCTGTATCCCAGACCCAACCACAACCAGCATCCCAATTCAAACCACAGACCCAACCACAACCACCATCTCAGTTCAAACCACAGACCCAACCACAACCAACATCCCAAACCACACCCCAGAACCAACCACAACCCCACTCAACATTTCAGCCCTTACCTGACAAACTCCAGACACAGCCTCAGTCTCAACCAAAGCCACTTCTGAAATTACAGCAACAAACCACAACACAGCTCCACTCTGAAATACAAGCTCCACCAACATCTCAGTCCAAAAGTCAAGTCCACCATCAAACACAAACTCAAGTGAAGACCCAGGCCCAGCCTCAACTGCAAGTTCAACCAACTCCCCAGCCGACACTGCTAACACAACCTCAAACACCTCCACCAACATCACATCACATGTCTCATACAGACCAAGCATTACCAAAGATCGACATCCAGGCCCAGACCCAAGCACAGTCTCAATCTACAACTCAGGCACAAACTGGAAGACGACCTCAAGCAAAGACTACACCAGAACCTGAACTAACCACCAAGCTACAGTCTAAACCAGAACCAATACCTAAACCAAAGATAGTATTTTTTCAACCCATCACACAATCTCAGCCAAAGGTCCAGCCCAAACCCCAGACACCAGCTCGACCAAAAAAGCAGCCAAATATTCAACCCAGGCCTCAAACCCGGGACCACCAACAACCTCAGCCAAACATTAATCAATGGCCCCAATTACAACCTCCAGCAAGAAAACCTGTACCTCATGTTCAACCCAGTATCAAAACAAATCTTCCACCAAAGACCCAGACTCAGACCCAACCTGAACATCTACCCAAGCCACACCCTGTATCTAGGCCCCAACCACAACCTCAACCTGGGCTTCAGTTTCAGTCTAAGATCAGGACGTACTCTGATCCCACCAAGGTCACCCCAAGGCAGACAGACCCTATGGGTAAAAACCCTACTTTTTGCCATCAGTAATCCATGATTAATAATTAATACCTTATGTTAAATTACATTTAAAAGGGGCATAATGATTGAATTTAATTCTATTTTAAATTCTATTTTTATATGTATTTCAGTTTTTAAAGGAAACCAGATACAGTTACTGTCAGACTCTGGTAATAAATTTGGGTAAAAAAATCCCATATTGCTAAATATTTGTTGTTTCAATAGCTTTCATGTTTAGAAACTCCTAGCCATGATTAAATGTTCTCAGTTGATAGAGCAGAGTGAGAATCAGTATCTGTTTACTACTTAAATTGGTCTTCTAGTCAGCATTGTCTGACTATATGTAGGAGTTTACTCTTCGTGGATAACATGATAAGTCAAACACCATTTCTAGCAACACTGATTTAAAATCAGAAATCATATTCTTGTAGTGTAGGGTATGCCCCCTTTAAAAGTACAAAATATATTAACATACACATTATCAAAGATAAATAGTGAGTTCTCTTCCACACAGCTCCTAGTCCACCAGAAGAGGGCAAACCTATATCAAGACCTGCCCTGGCTACAGAGAAACCTGGTAGATACAATCATGGTAAACACCATGACATGTTTGTCCAATTACCATCTCTGCTTCTTCGTCAAGTCACGTGGAACCCACTGCTTTCAGTACTTCAAACCATTGGATTATGTCACTGCTTCCCCATCTCCATCTTCATCCTACCACCCTACACATCCCACTCCATCATTATCCCCACCTCCATGTGTGCCTCCATTTTCAGTTCAGCACCGTCACCTCACCCCTGCCCACTCATAACCAGAGCAGTCTGGTTAGCTTTTGATCTTGTTTATTCCTTTGTCATTTCATTCATTGTCTGCTCTTCTATGTTCTTTTTGAGTAGTGTGCTCTATCCTTTGTTCCATCTAGGTAAAGCTTTCAGGCTCCAAAATGGATCATTCCTAACCTTCCCAATTGCCTTTCTCCTCATCTAGGTACTGGCATCGTCAGATCACCCATTGCTGAAGTTCCTCATTCTCCCATTAGTTCAGTTCATCCTGTGGAAAGAAACGCCACGCTATCTCGCACCCAGGTTCCTACTCATTCCTCTCATGGTGGTAGACCATTCTCTCCGTCCAAGCCATTCACCTCCTCTCACAGCTCCAGGACACCTGGGGGTAAAGGAGTACTCACTTAGCTTCCTCTTATTTTTTTCTTCCCAACTAACTACCTCAGGTTATTCTCTCCTATCAGTACTTTCTCATGCTGTCATCTGCAGCTGTGCATCTACAGAAGAAGAAAACAAACTCTTGATTTAGTACACGATCTGTTTGGAATCATACAATAGACATTTGGATGCTTGTCTTTCTCTCTCACTCTATCTTCTGCTTCACCTCCTCTCATAGTCCATGTGTTCTCCATGCTTTGCTGCACATATTTGGTGTGTATTTCACCCCTTTGCCACAAGCAGCAGTGCAGTCTCTGGGGTCAAGATTGTTAACATGATTTACTGTCCCTGTAGCTGGGCGGGTGGGAAGTCTGACCACAGCACTGGCCAGGACACAGCACATTTTACACCAGCCATGCTAAGCCAAGTATTCTGCAGACAGTACTGCCTTTACAGCCACTCTTTTTCTTTCTGTATCTTCCTCTCTCAAACACACCCACACACTCCCCAAAGAGTAACAGGAGAATAGAGAGTGAGAAATGTCAAGTGATTTTAATTTATGTTTTAAAGTCATGGCAATTCTGTTTTTATATCCAGAGCATCTGTATAGGGAAAACATAACGTTTAAAATGCAGACAAGCCTCCAGCATTGGAGTAAGAAAACTGAGACAATGTATAGTATCAAAGAAAGACAAAAAGCATTTTATTTTTGACTTTCTTGTTATTTGGTGTTAGCATGTTTGCCTCAGAGACACAATGCATTTTATAACAGACCTTTTTCTCCCTCCAGCAGCCAATGGGGTGCGTCATAAGGGCAATGCTCTTCTTAAACCTGTGGTGCAGTCCAAAGACAAACCCGGTAAAGATAAACTGAGATAATCAGCTTTCAGTGTTCTTCACTAACTAACACAGACACTGTTATGTCCTGTCCCACACGGTTCACGCTGATCTGTGCTTTTGTCACAATCCTCTTATGCTCTGTGAATTTCAGCTTGTCTGTCAGTAACATGTAGCCAGGATGGTTTTTTAGTTTGAGAATCTTTAGCCTAGTGTTGTGAAAGGTGAATGGAGTTTGCCCTTTGTTTTGGCCACTCATATTGTTTTCATTTTGCCAGACAGGCGTAGTTAATTAGAGTAGTTGTGTCCATCTCAAGTAGTAACGCAAACCACGTCTAGACCACCTATATTAATGGTGATGTCCTGCACGCTCCTTGTTGTTTGGAGTTGTGAAAAGAGGTGGGGCTTCAGTCCCATGTCACAGCTGGTATGTGTTATTTCTGGAAACTTGGACAGTTTCAGAGGTCTTCAGTGAGTCGTAAGACTCTCTGGAATCAACTCTACAGAAAAGAGTAGTTGTTTTGTGTGCCATCTTGCACTCAAGCTTCTAGTGACCTTTTTAAAAAAAGATGCAGTCTACACATTGTTCACCTTTTTGCCATGAAACAAATGACATGCAGCTAAATGTCATCATGGCAGTTCTCTGCCATGTTTTATTGTACACAAAAGCTAGTACAGAATGCACTTTTTTTAGTGAAAACGTGGAGTGTGCCCTTGACAGTTTTTTAGATCTCTGATTCACGGTGGCATTTCAACTTGAAGTTGTTTCAAAGCTTTGGTTATAGTGAACTGCAGGTGTGGAATTGACTGTGTCTGTCCATGGATACCTTCCATGAAATCCGACTGCGTGTTGCAAAGGCAACAAACACAGTATTGTGAGACACTGGTACGTAGTTCAGTGGGAATATTTTTCTAGACTTAATGTAAATCTCTGTTTTGATTGAATGTTTTTATGTTCTCGTTCTTGTGCTTTTTGAGAGGTTTATTGTAAGAGAGCAAACAAAAACATGCCATATGTAGTTAGCCATGACACAACTCTTTTGAGCTGTTGGTTCTTCTCACTTCATGTGTCCCTGTCTTACGTGTTTTTATATTTTGTTTGGCATTTAAATTAGCATACCATACCATCACCATATATGACTTAATGTGTTTGCTATTAGCGATCGATCAAACAGTCAGAGGCTGTAATAGCTTTGTGTTAAACATCGGCCAACGAGCCTCACTGATTCAGGTTGTCTTGATAACCTCAACCCTTCTGTCTTTAGTATAGTAGTTGCCAGACATCATTGATTTATGCTGACCAAAGGGAGGACATCTCCAGGGAGGAAGAAACAAATCCAAAATAAATATTTTTGAGGTGTTTTGGAGCAAACAATTGGACACTTACAGAACAAGCATTAATGAATGTCTGAGATAACTAATTGACAATTGGCGAAAGGAGTGGATGCTCTGCACGCAAATCCTTCTCTTAAAATCCTCCCAGAGCTTCTCCACCTCCTCTAAGATATAACAAAGTTTAAAAAAGATAATGCTTGTTTAACATCATAAAATTATGGCAGCAGAACCCTCACATTAAGAAATCTGAGTTTGGCAGTTTGTAGCAAAGGTGCGTCCATGATAAATCCATGGTTTTCTTTGTGATTACTTAGGCAGTTTGCTGAAGCCAGTTCCTTCCTTCATTGTTCATTATACAGTGTACAGTGAAACTGATCTGGTCTTCATCTCATGGCTTGG
The DNA here is from genome assembly GCA_032353495.1 of Ctenopoma kingsleyae. Lineage (NCBI taxonomy): Eukaryota > Metazoa > Chordata > Actinopteri > Anabantiformes > Anabantidae > Ctenopoma > Ctenopoma kingsleyae. Next base: position 7,272,782 of record JAUBNQ010000013.1, read on the forward strand.
CTTGATCTTTATTTCATTTTAGTTTTTATGTTGTGGAGATTTAGTGGAAATTTCGGTGTTTAAACTGCATCAGATCCAAAATAGTTTTCACAGGAGGGAAAATCAAAATCATACAAAAAGGTTGCTTGATCTGATCCCCCGCTTCCCTGTTTAGAATTTAACTAGGATTGTTAAATTCCTCTGTTATTCATCTTGGGATATTGGGGTGAGTAGATAAAGCAGTTTCAAATTTATTAAATGCTGACATGCTTTTTATTAGTAATATACCATGGCAGGGTTCATGGCACTGGTGACTTTTCAGCTTCTCACATGCAGTATACCCGGCCTTTATGTGCTTTATTGTAGCTTGTTATATTCCTGTGTTTGTACACTTTTAAGCAAATCTTTTTTTGTCTGCTCTGCTAATCGTCTACCTCTTTTTGAACCTTTATACTTGACTATCTTTTATTATTATACCATTGTCAATATAATCAACACTTATATTTTCAATACAAACCACCTGTTTCAGTTGTGATTTTTAATCTGGACTCTTGTTTCTCATGATTCCCTGCAGTTGTGCGTCCCAATATTCCTGTCAACAAGAAACCCAACTTGGTAGGAAAACCCAGTGACAACGGTGAGGGCAACACTGACTGATAAACTGATCAGTGAATACTGTTGCACATTTTTGCTGTTTGTTAAGCCACTAGTTCTCAAACCTTTACTTTCATTCTCTCAGCTCCTTCCCCCTCTGTTTTTAAGTGCTAAACAACATTTTGCATGTTAACTTGTGAGCTTTAGATGCCTTTTGTTACCTCTGGAAAAAGACAGGTTATTTGTATCTAGTGTGTCTCTCAGGACGAGTGAGGAACATAATTTACTTGGGCTGAACAATTGTCAAATTGTATGTAGCATTGTTATTTAACAGAACACAGTTTTCAGTGCTGATTGAGATGGGACTTTGCGGATGGCAGTGATAGCAGTGTCTCTTTAAACTGCCAAAGGTTGAAGACACAAAGAAAACAAAGCTCATCTGTTCCATTAAGCGTGTACCTGTATTTTGTTGATTTCGACATGATTAATCAGTAAGCATCACATATTTTCCTTTTCTTCCCTGACGAGAATAAATATTGATTTATTTTCTGGATAAATCTCATGAAACTCAGTCTTTGTAGCCTTGTTATCATGGAACCACTGTTGTTTATTAGTTCCACATGAATCTGATTTATTCAGCTTTAGTTCCACAAGAGATTTTTCCGCAAGGACAAGTTGCAGTGTTTCAAAACCCTTCACAGTTTGAGAACCACTGTTTTAAGCTTTTGTCTGCAAATAAAAAAGTGCTCACAGCTCTAAAAACCCATGAAATGTGAAATGTGTACAAAGCCTGTGCACGTGTCTATGTGTGAATATGTCATGGTTCTGAGCATCTGGGCATCCATGTCTCAGTGGATGGATTCTGGCGGACCTTTTTCCCCTTTAAAGAGCACAAGAGATATTACTCAGCAAGCTATCTCTGATCTTCCAGCAGCCAGGAAAAAGCCACTGGGCTGCTCAGTGAAGATGGCCAGAGCAGATGGCTTACAACTGTGTGTGACTCTGAATCACATGACAAGACTGTAGAACTGATCTCTCTTCCTGCTTTTTTTCTCTCTGTCCTCAGACAAACCCTTGGACTTTAAACAAGGAGACAATGAGTCCATCTTGAAGCCATTCCCACCGGTCACAGTCAAGCCCAAGGAAGAGCACAGACAGCAGACAACCACCTCTGCCCCAGCAGTGAACAGTACGAGTAATAAAACTCTTCATCTGTGCTTTTACACCTGGATGCAAAATCGCGAATGTGTGACAACATGAGTCAATACGTGAACATACTGTAGATAATAATCGGGACACAATCGCTATTTAAAATACGCTTTCACTTTTTGCAAATTGAAAAAGAAATGTTTTCAGTGGGTTTTGTGTGTACCTTAATCAGAGCTGGACTGGGACAAGAAATCAGCCCTGGAATTTTTGGCTCATTTCACCCACCAACATTGGTCAGACACCATTTACCGTAATAGTTAGATCTTAGTATGTGATGTGGGACCAGTTGTTTTCCTGTGAATTTGGTGCACAGTTCTGATGTTTGCCACGTGATTACGGTGTATGCCAGTGGGCAGTAATGTTATATCCGATCATTTTAAAACCTTTTTCCCCCTAGTAGGTGAATACACAGAGGCATGCATGTCAACACAATCATTTTTAACAGCCAAATTATATAGCCCCCTTTAATTTAAAGTGACACCAGAATTAATGTTGTTATATTAATAATTCTTCCCTGTCAAAAATCAGTTCATCTTTTATATTATTATTTATTTTACATATTGATTAATTTTCTGGATAGAGCTCATGAAACTCAGTCTTTGTAGCCTTGTTATCATGGAACCACTGTTGTTTATTAGTTCCACATGAATCTGATTTATTCAACATTAGTTCCACTTTGGAGATTTTTTTTTTCATGGTTGGGGAAAGGGAGAAGCCAAAAGGGGAGGGTGGAAGGGCAAGAGATTTCATGCCAGACACTGCTGATACATCAGACTAACCTCAGCTCATCTTTCTCGTTTGCTTTTCAGCCAGCCGTTTTGACATGTATGAAAATTCCTCAATATTCAGACCCCTGCCTGCGTCAGAAGTAGACATCATGGGCAAGAGGCGTTTTGTAGGTAAGAAATCAATCATCACTGTAGTTTTAAAGCCTTCATCATGAAATTATCAGCTCTCACCACTCACCAGTACTACATGAATGAATAAAATATGTGAAGATGTGTGTGTGCATGTGTAAATGATTAACTTCTGTTGTCTACAGCTCCCCACGTGGTCTACAAGACAGATAAAAAGCCAGAGGAACCATGCTCCATAACCTCCTCTCTCACTTACTTCCCTGATGAGGAGGGCAGTGATCTGAATGTGACTGGCCCTCCCCGCATACCCCCCTCCAACCTCACTGTAGTTACTGTAGAGGGTTGCCCATCTTTTGTCATTCTTGACTGGGAGAAATCTGACAATGAAACCAGAGGTATGTGCCCAGTACAGACCTGACCATAAGTATTTGGATAATTATACATTTTCAGTTTGAAATAAAACAGTCAATATAAATGCTGGTGATAATATGGAGCCCTTTTTACACATAGTGCTCAAATTGCAAAGATTCAAAAGCAACTGGACACTTGGCTACAAAGTGGGCAGCTTTGTGCACTCACAGACTTGACACATAATGTAATATCCATTATTGTAATTCATAAAGAAAAAGCTGAAGGCAAGTGTCTGAAGAACAAGGAATGTGCAGCTGTTCAAATATTTTGAGTCAGGACTGTGCATCCACATGAAAGACCAATATTTTTAGAGCCTGACAGTTGTGTGGTTTGCTCTGCTCTGTGCTTTGTTTTGCTTAGCATTCAGGGTTCAGATAACTTAAATGAGTTTTGGAGGCCTTTAAAGTGGCCATGCTCATTTTATTCTGGGGCTCCAATGATACAAGGTTATATGTTTTTCAAGCAAACAAAAAGTGCAATCTGTCTTTTATCTTTTGCGGCAGTATAAATAAACTGTAGCAGTAAAACATCACACAGATATGTTGGTTTTCGTGTAAAATGCAAGCTTCAGAGATCCAGCCGTACATATTTGAGCTGTAATCTGATCCGCAATATGAAAGTATAATACAAAACAACATCTCTGGTACATATTTTAACTTACCAGTCCTGCTGCCGATTCCTCCACGTAGCTGTAACAGCACCGTCCTTCAGCAACAACCTAGCCAAACATCCTGCTGCGTACTGTCTTACTGTCAGCTGGTGCAGCATGTCTGATATGTAAAATTTTGCTAGTGAAAACACACTGACATGCTTGCTCCTTTGTCAGAGTATGAAGTTGTGTCCACTACTGAAGGACCTAACGGACAGGAGGTGTCCATTCTGACAACCAACCAGACACACACAGCGGTGGAGAATCTCAAACCGGAGAGCAGGTACTTAGATATTATTTTGTCAGACAAATCATAGAAAAACAGGAAAGACAGTGATCCTTAACTTTTTTTTTTCTTGGTCAGGTACTGTACACGTTAGGAACAGCCACCGGCTTGTCCATATAAACCTTTATCTAAACAAATTACTATGGCTGATAACATTACAAGAACCGATTAAATATATTAAATTTAATTGAACCTCTTAAAAGTGTTATTTGTGCTCTTACATCATGCAGTGAATCACATTTGGTGATGGAGTCTGAGGATATCTGGGTGGAGTGGGTCACTGGGTTTTTAATTAGTTTTCAGTATCTGGAGTCTCAAAACTCACCAGGATCCTCCCTTGGGCTGGGTTTGCTGGCCCAGGGATTGCCAGGACATCTGAATGCAGCACGTGGAATAACCATCAGCTCTGTGTGTGCGTGTGTGTGCGTGTGTCTCATACTTAGCCATCACAGGCTTGAAAATAACTGTGTCCCAGTTGTGGAGGAGTTGATTGTAAAGTTTGTCTTCTATTCCCTTTTTGTCTTGACTGTTCTTAATATGTTTTTTTTTATTTCAGTTATGAGTTCAAAGTGACACCAAAGAATGAGCTGGGAACAGGACCCTCCAGTGAGCCTGTGTCTTTTAGCACAGAATCAGGTATGTTTTATAAACCATCTAATCCACTAAAGTCTTAGTAGCAGATAAACCCTGATGTGTTTGCTCTGACAGAAGAGACTAATTAGTTATGTTATTGCCACTGTATGTGTTGCTAATTGCTTCAAATCTCAGAATGTGGGCTATTAGGCAGGCTTATGATTTCAACATGGCACAGGGTTCTGACTAATTAAGACTCAAGTGTCCGTTGAGGCATGTCAGCCACCTGGTGATCTGAGCTCTCTGAACAATGTTAAATCGGTACCAATCACAAAGCAGCTGCCAACTGTGGCCCTGAGTTTAGAAATTTATTTTTTTTAACACACAGAGGCAGCACTGCAAATTAGCAGGGATACAAGTCTGTGTCTTGTACAGTTATTAAAGATGTCTCACAATGTTCTAATAATGAAAAGTTGTTTTGATGACCAATGTTAATCACTGCAAATTTCTGTCGTCTGCAGCGGATCCACGAGTTAGTGAATATGTTTCAGGTAACTATTGTCTTTTTTTCTCTTCTTAATTAGCAAAGTTAAACTGTTTTCACTAGGTCTGGATGTGGATTACACAGATAACAAGCCTTTGCTTCTGCTGATTTCCTCACAGGCAAAGATGCCATCTGGACTCAGTTCCCATTTAAAGCTGATGCCTACTCTGAATGCAGTGGAAAGCAGTTTGTGAAGAGAACCTGGTATCGAAAGTTTGTAGGCATTCAACTGTGCAACTCATTGAGATACAAGATCTACCTGAGTGACTCGCTTAATGGTAATGACACTGAAAACACAAACAAGCCAGGGCTTCTATAGATATTTCCAGTATACATGGCAGATCATTATTTCCCCAGGTATCAGAAACCAACCAGTTACCTACTACAGTAATTTTCACACAGAAACACTAAAAAATATCAGCACAAGGTTCTGCTTCTTGTTTCTATGCTATTTGCTTTCTATGACAGTAAACTCAACAAAAACTGTTTAAGTTAACTTAACTTTAGCCTCAAGGAATAACAGGCATTATTTCAATTTTATAGACAAAACTGTCTATAAAAAGATCTTAAAAATAATTATTGAATGATTGTATAATGATGGTTCAGCCTTAAGAGACCTCTTGTGATGGAATAATACATGTCTGGTTGGTAATCCTTCTCCATCCGTCCTCCATCTCTGCAGGGAAGTTCTACAACATCGGAGATCAGACCGGACACGGTGAGGATCACTGTCAGTTTGTAGACTCCTTCCTGGATGGTCGGACCGGAAGCCAGATGTTGGCTGACCAGCTACCAAGCAGGCCAGGTATTTTGTTTATCCATTCATCTTTTATCATGCAAATTGTGATTGCTTGTAGAGAATGTAACATGTCTATATACAGGCTCAGTATAAAGGATTTAGATTATAATAGCACAACAACAGCTGCATTATATGCATTTAATGACATTGTTAACGTCCTGGACAATCATCAGAGAATGGATTGAAGTCAAAGGATTTTAAAATCAATTCTGTCTGTCATACTTATGTATAGTTGACTATCCTGAGAAAACTCAGGTTTGGTTAGTGTAGGTGTCCTACAGTGGTCTAATCTTGCTCCTATTTTATCCACCATAAACGTCATCTCTGCTACTGCAAGTTTGATGTATTTTGTTTGCTATAATCTTTTTACATACATGTCAGATATCCCTTATGAAATATAAGCTCGCTTTAAATTCTGACAAAACAAAAAGTATGCTATTCTCAGTGTCAGTTGTTATATAAATTACACAAGATTGTGTCTGTTTATGCTTCTCCCTCCACCTTAAAGCTTCCACAGCCAACTGGAGATAATTGCTTTGGAGTCATTTATCTGTAAGGTTCTACTAGAAAACAAATATTCCTGTATTACTTCCCGCTGCTCTGAGAAAAATCCAGTGTCAGGTGACAGCATATTTTACCATCAGCGGTATGACATGTTCAGACTGTTTCAGATACTGAGCTCCCTACAAAAACCTATGAAACTAAAATTTTGTTAAATTAGACGTCTCAAGTATTTACTAGTGCATTTGAAATTGCTTTACTTAATGGGAAATGTAATGTGACTGGGGAGTTTCCTGTTTAAACAAACAAATAAATCATCTTTTGTACCAGGATTCTTCAGAGCGCTGAGACAGGAACCTGTCCACTTTGGAGAGATTGGAGGAAAGTCACATGTTACCTATGTAGGCTGGTACGAGTGCGGCACACCCATACCTGGGAAGTGGTAAGTCCCCACAGAGCTGTGCAGGAGGATGACAACCTTGTTGGTGAAGAAGATACCTGTATCAGTCTGGAGGGAGGTGGGCCTTTCTTTCATGTTACAGTGAACACTGTAGATGGGTCTGTCCGTCTGAACTTATCCCCCAGGTGTGAACCTTTTCACCAATATTAGGTGTCGCAAAACTCTCCCTGGTGAATTTTTAACTTTGGTTCTAATTTCTCTATTTATCAATAATTTCACAACAGATGAAAGAATGCAGGAGTTTGAGTGACTTAAGTGTTGAACTTACAGTAATCACAGAGAAGATTTGGGAAGCTGGCTCCCAAAGTGTAATAACGTGTATGATATTATTTATCAAGGGATATTCTGAATATTATTTTTATTATTCTTCTGTGTACTCGGGCCTTTGACGTAAAGTAAAAAGTTGTTCCCAGTACTTGCATGTCAGTGAGAATACACACTGGTCATTTGTATACAGAAAGATGCTAATCATACTTTGTACATTGGGACTACGTAAAATACAGACATGCAGAATTGACCTTCTGCTGGCCCTAAGGGATTATTAGCAGTTTGCACAGAATTAGACGTTTATTCATATATGTATATGGTGTGAAATACAGTACGTAATACCATGGATAGTTTGATACATTCAGGTAAAACAACTTTAGCCAAATTGTGGATCTGTTCTAAGGAAGTCAAAGCTTGAGCTTAGTTTCTGAGGAGCCATGTGGAAACTAAAGAGTTTTGTATTATTAATGTCCTTGCAGGCCTGAATTTTAAGAATAAATTATATAAAAATATAAGTAAACTGAGCTTCATTGTGGAAATGGCATAAGCACATGTCATAATTTATGTTTTGTACATTCAAACTTGCTTCAAAGTGTACATAAAGCTTTAAATAATTGAGAAATTGCCAGTTTTTTCCTTTAACTATTATTACTGCAGTTGGTTTTGATGCACCATGTATGTAATAAATAAATCTTGTTTTTCTATTTAAAGATGGTACTTGGCATTTGTGCTTTAATAAATGACAAAAGATCCATCAATTACCAACACTGCTTCCAGTTAATTTACAGTCTATTGACTGATCTACTGTTCCTCTCACGTGTTAAGTGCTGGTTGGCCTCTGGGTACCTAATGACACTAGTACGTAGTGAGGGTCAGTAGAGTTAAGAGTAGAGGGTCAGAGTTAAATCCAGCCATGCGCATCTGTGCTTTGTTTTTGTGCCTAAACTGATCCCAAATAGGTGAAACAGGATGGATATAACAGAATACAACTTGATAAATCCTTAACACTGTGGTCAGACTCATTTAAACTTCAGTTTTGCACAAGCTGGTTGAAGTGCAACTAAACACACGTCTTGAATATTAAGATACTAAATTATGTTTAATAAACCAATTCCTCTCATTTAATGAGGCAGTTTGACACGAAAGACCAACCAACTACTCCCATGCCATGTTCCAGCCAACCACAACCCACAGGCAGGAAAAGAAAATATGAATACCAGCATTACCACAGTTTTCCTAATCTGGGTGGGGAAGAAGTGGAAGAGTGAAGCCAAACTTAACACAGACATGAACTCAGAAACCACAAGGGGAAAGTGTGTTATGAGAGAGAGACAACACGAGAAGACAGAGCCAAGAGGAAAATAATATCAAAACAAAGAGATAAAAAGGACTCTAGCTGGATCTTGATCATTTATTAGGTTCAAGAAAAAAATGTTACAGTTTATACATAAACTACTAATATCACTTAAAGGTGGAATTTGATTTGATATATTAGTAAAAACCAGTGATAAGATAAAGAGGAAAAGAGAGCAATCGCAAGCTTTACTGAAGGTGATAAGCTAAACAGAAGAGGCCTCCTGACAGAGAACTACACTCTCCATAAACCTTCACTCAGCTAGTGTTCCCAACTTAGGGCAGTTTCATTGATACATCATTAATACCGACACGGTGGTGGAACTGATCAAAGAAAGAAAAACAACAAAGGGGTAACTTTTCATTTAGATAGTGTCTTCTAAATGCACTTATGCACACTAAGCTCAACACACCCGGTTGAGATGTACGACACAAATGCAGGATGTGGATCCTGATCTCACTCACAACATGAAATGTTACCATGAAAAGAACAATAAAGAGTTTGTGCAACAGCCTGTTTTGCTCACGCAGGTGTGCGCATACAGACATTTTTACAATGACAGACACAGGAGGGTAGAACAGTCCGTGATGGTGACAGAAAAAGAGGGGAAAAAATAACAAGAAAACACACAGCAGGGTCAGAACAGAATGGTGTGTTGGAGAGACAGCATACAAACACTAACCACCAGACTGGGGGGGCGGGGGTGTTGCTTGTTTCATATTAATATTTGTAAGGGGGGAGGGGCAGAGCAGTAAACGATGTTTCCTGCACCTACTCCAAACTGCTGGAGCCACATATAGGATAGGGGTTTAGGGTGTGTGAGAATTTGAAATATCCACTATCCTCCTTTACCGGTATCCAGGGCCTGGCTGAGTGTAGCCCTGACCGTAAGGGGGGCGGTTGCGGGCGTATGGGTTAGCAGCTCCGGGAGGAGGGGTGACTGTGCTGCCTGGAGGGGGGGTGTATCCTGGGCGGGGCTGGTACCCTGAGGCAGGCTGGGAACTGGGTGGCAGGCTGTAGTTGGCAGGCTGAGAGGCCTGGGAGGTATAGTTTTGGGGAGCGAAGGCTCCCGGTGGATACTGCTGAGCTCCCTGAGATGGATGGGGCTGCTGCTGGCCACCCTGGAAGCCTGGCGCTGGGGCCGGACCTGGGGCAGGAGCCTGGGAGGAGGGAGGTGTGTAGTTCTGAAACTGTTGTTGCTGTGGCTGTGGTGGGCCAGGCTGAGGGGCTCCGGGCTGAGGGCTGTATCCTGCTGAAAGAGGGAGGGAGAGTCTCTTTAATTCACTCCAGAGAGAAAAGTACCGCCTTACAACACAACAAAACAGCTTTTCTTGTTAAATGCTGACCATTTCCAGTCTTACCAGGGTACTGCATGCCATACTGCTGCTGTGGTGGGGCGCCTGGTTGCTGAGGTGGGTATCCTCCTGGAGCCTGGTACTGCTGGTACACCTGACCTGAAGAAACAAGGGCAAGCAGTATCAGCACATCAGAACCAGACAAAATGAGATGCTCACCAGTAATTTCACTATACATTTATCACTTCTCATCCAGATAAAATCCAGATGCACTTTAATACACCTCCATTTATACTCAACCTGGGTTTTCTCTCACCATAAGCTAAGCCAGCCAGTTCAGCGCTACTCCACCCCACAGGGTGGTGCCAAAAACATCCAAAACGTACGCTTTGAGAGCAAAGAGCTATCCAATCTGTCACCGAAAATATACTAAGTAACTAAATACCCACAGTATCTTTATGTCAACACCTGCCAACTGTGATGCTAAAAGCCCAGTAAACATCAGCACCATCTCAGTAACATGCAGGTGCCTGTGCAGATGTAACCATACCCAAAGAGAGGAGTGCAATACCCACTGATACTGACATGTATCCATTACACAGACATTATTAACCCTGTGTGAGGATATGCATTTCTCATCTGCTGTACAAGACGTCACTTTCTGCACACAGTGACAACCTACTGCACTTTTCATTTAACTCAGTAAGCCTTTGCTTGAGTCCTTGTATATTTTTGTTTCAAAAACATGGCAGCTTATCTTGCTTGTTATTTTAACTTGTGTATCTAGTTTCCCACTTAATGCCTGAGTCTTAACCAAACCTGCACATACTTGGCAAACGAGTGTTCTCCATTAACAAGGCCTTACTCCCTAATCTCCTGCTTGGCTCATAATTTGGAGTGACGACATGAAAAACACAAAGTATAATGAAAGATTTACTGGGGTTCACTGGTTTTGCATGTGCTGGTAAAACTGGTGCTGCTTCTCCATTATACTTTACAACTTGTCAAAGTTTAAAACCAAACAAAGGAGACAAACTATTAGAGAACCTTAAAGAATAGCTCCATATTGTGGGTTAAATCCTTATTATCCTTGCAGCACGTCGAACAAACAACTGTATGTTGGCACATTTAAGTGCATACTTGATGTATAGTGCAAGCAGTGAAGGCTCAATGTACTTGTGGTCAGATAATTCCTTTGCAGGGAAAGACTTTTTTTAATAAGCTCTGAAGTGCTGTTGCAACATCTGTTATCTCACTGACATCACCTTAAACATGAACACCAAGCTCTTCATTGTGTCATGAGGCATGTGTGTGCATTTGGCTTTTTTTCCTGTTCTCCTTGATCTGTAATCCATCATGAGTGTTATGTAAGAGTGATGGATGGATGCATGGTTGTTAGACCACTTTGGCTTGGGAGTTCTTTTCTCTCCAGTGAAGCCAAGAGGTCAGTCATTAGGGACAAAGATATGCCTGGAGACAGGCAGCGAAGACAGCGAAGCCTCGCTCCAAGAGAAAACCCCAGGCTGGAAGAATAATGTTCACTGGAACAATGCAGAGTTTGGCTTTAGTTCTGGTGAACTCTTTGCATGCCTTAAGAAGGAGTCATGAGAACATGGTCCTAGTTTGAATAAACAATTCACACCAAACACATGTCTGCTCATCTGATAAAGAGCCTCACACAAAATGTCTGAGGAGGCCACATAAGCAAGTGTATGTTTACAGTTTTGTTCTTTCTGCACAGATGTGAATTATTCCCAAAGGTCTATGGCCTATAAATCTTCTTAACAACACTGTTATGGTAACCGGTAACTTGAGCTTACATTAAAAGTGAGCTTAAGGCTACATTTTACGCGTGCACAAATAGCGTCAGATCTTGTGTGTGACGTTATAAATTCTCATGCATAACCAGCCTGTACTGAGTCGCCTTGAAGTGGTCATACTGACAAATAGTCTGCAACCAGAGACAGGAATAACATGAGTCCAAAGAATGAGGAAAGGCTTGAAAAAGCTGGGCTAGTTTAATGTCTGTGTGCAAACCATCTGCAGTCTTGGAATTAAGAGAAGAGATTAAGGAAAACTGTAACAGAAGTAGTAATGATGCTTTACTGATCTCAGTGGCATACTGTCTTGTATATATGTGAAACAACTATATAACCTATTTAATCTCAATAGTATTATTTTTCACAAGCTACCTGACCCAAATACTCAAAAAACTTATTAGAAAATAGCACAGTGCTATTATTAAACTCCTACAATTCAGCCCTGATCAGCTTGATACATCTTTTATCCTCTGCCAGCTATATATATTTTTCCCAGTCTCATCAAACACATTGTGGTGATGGGCCCTGCGTCCCGTGCATTTGGCTTATTGTATCTGGTAGTGTATTGACTTTAACTTGCAATCCTGATAACAAAAAGAAATTACAAGAACTGGCACATAACCATCACAGAGCAAGAGAGATACAGCATAGGGCTTGAAACTATTGCTCAGCAATCACAGTTCAATAAAAACATGCCTTTTCATTCCTTGCAGTAAGCTACACCAGGCTGCAAAGGTTCTACACATGCAGACATTATCAGACATCCATGAAAATTTCACATGATAATCGAACATCAAACCATCTAGAACAGGCTACCCACTGTTTTTCTCTGTCCGCATCTTGTGGATGGAAAAAGAAAAAGGTTTTGATGTTTTTGTTGAGCTGTTTCCAACATGATGCGTAGCTGGATAACCCCATGACTCAGCAGGTCTTCCTTCTGGTCCAACTAAACTCTTACTGAGCCCTGTGGAACAGCCCTACAAAGCTGCCCATTCAAACCACAAACCACCAGTGAAATGGATGCAGCAACACCACATGTGTGCTGATCTTCATGGCTGCAGGTGTGCTCAGCTCTCCGAAAGAAAGTTACAGCTCTCAAAGGGTGCAACATGAGGCATCTTTTTTTTGCTCCAGTGGCCTCAGTGTTCATCTGTGCCAAACTACAAGCTGAAAACAAGCCGATCTGCTGAGTGAAATGTGGTAAACACTACAAAAGTCTTCACCTCGCTGGCTGCACCTGCCTGGACCTTTCTTCACAACAAAAGGAGAAACAAGCCAGAGAATTCCCTAATGTTCACTGAGAAGCCTAGACACAGAAAATAGATGTGATTGATCGACACAGAACACCTCCCTCCACTTCCTCTGTGCTGAGAACTTTTTATTTTTGCCAACATTCACTGATTTATCTTTATCTAGGCCTCAGGTTTTGTCCACTTTAATGGTCACACAAAACTAGGTTAAGGTCTCCTCTTCTTTATACTGAGTTTAAATCCTTGATGTTGTCCCTGGCACTTAACAATTCCTAGCATGTTTTTCTTCTTGACCAGTTTGGGCCTTATCAGGGCTCTTAGTTTGTAGAAACTCATAATATACAGAACCCGAATGGTAATTACTTGTGTCTTCTCCTTGTAAGTCGCTTTGGATAAAAGCATCTGCCAAGTAAAGTAAAGTCTTCTGCTAATTCCACAGATACTCTTGCTTACACTGTGTTAAGACTCTACAATGGTGGGACTCCTTTAGGTTATAAAATCACAAGACAAATGCAACACATTTAAACTCACTCAACAGAGTCACATTTTAGTGCTACTCTAGTGTTAGTGTTGGGAAAACAACCCATACAACAGCAACACTGTAACATAAAGTGTATTTGCTTAATCACTCACAGTGCAGAGTCTGTGACTCCCTGTGGTTCCCCTCAAAAAAAAATGTTCCTGACTCAGAGAGTGTGTATACACAAGGCAAATACTGCATGACATGTTTATATGTGGATTTTCTTGGAAACAGCTGCGTGTGCATGAGTCTCACCATCCATGCCAGCTGGGGGTCCCTGTTGTACTCCAGGGTAAGGAGCCTGTGGTTGTGGGGGCACTCCTGGTTGTGGGGCTGCAGATGAGGCGGAGGCAATGCTGTCAGGGGTTCCGGAGCGCTCCTCTGGTGCAACTGCTGGGGGAGCTACTCAGACAGCACAGACATGCAGTGATGATATAAAAGCCTTAGATGACAAACATGCACTGAAACTAAAGACATTCTTTAAAGTAGCAACTTCTGTCTTCTGAAATACCTTGGGCCTGGTCCTCACTCAGGCCGAAAGCAGAGATGACATTCTTGTTGACCTCATCCTGGTTTTTAAGTGGGTCGAAGGCCGACATGCTAGCTGCACTGACTGGAGTGGCCTGTTTCACTGTGGTGTCTGCTGCCATAACTTTGCCTTCACGTCCATCCACTGATTCTTGAAATAAAGCCAGACGAATGTTTAAAAACCAGAAGAAAATAAAATGTGGCTAGAGTGCAACATCCATCACAAAACAGATAAAAACAGACACCTGTCTGGGAGTGTGAGGTACCACAATGAAACTGGACAGAACCAGTGTGTGCAGTATATAATTTAAGACACAAATGTAGTTTCTAAATCCAGACAATTCTTCATATGAAAAATAACTTATTAAAATGTGACAAACAATGACTTAAGTCCTATAAAGTGTCTCTGGCTGGTGCCAGTGTCTGTGTGGGATACAGAGCTTACAATTCTGGCAGCAAGATTGTGGAATATGTGTGTTACTTGTTAAGGAGGCTGTGCAAGTCCTATTAGTGGGATTAAGGGTTTAAACAGACATGATTTGTGATTAAAAAAAAAGAACAAAAATCAAATCACCAGGGCTGTGTGTGCATCTGTCAGTACCTAATGGGGCAAAATGATTGTTGTGTATCCAACAAATTTACCTTGTCCATAGTACATAAGCACATGTTAGAGTTGTAAAATTGTTTTCAGATGATGAATTGTAGATGATGCTAATATATAGATATTATGACATATCAGCTAAAAGCAGTCTTCAATGTTGTGCATTTCTTGTTAAATATCAATCAAACAAATGCACAACTACGTGTGTGCATGTGTGTTAGAGTACTTGCCACTCTCTGGTGCTGTAGCAGTCAGACCAGGCTCTGTGGGGGGTTCCAGGCTATCCAGGAGGGTGTTGACTTTATTCCTGAGCTCGATGAGCTCCCTGCGCAGGTATTTGACCTGACTAGACTCCAAAGGCCGTGGCTGACCATTCACTGCAGAAAGATGAAGACAGGGGACTCAATAAAACCTTGGTATTTATTTGAGGTATGTGGCTGAGTTGAACACCTGTCCATATCTGCACAGGTGACGTGTGTTAGAGGATGACAGATAATACCAGAGTTTTGACTAATTTTACAGAATAAATTTTTCCAACACAAACAAATCCAGTGTGCTGCCATTCTGACAGGAAACATGGTAAATAACAGTTAAAACAATGACGATGTGATGCGACATGTAAAATATACTACGAAGTCAGATATCACAGCTGGCAAACACTTTTTGTAAACAGCTAAGAGTCTTTTCATTCCTGATTCAGGAAATTGTATCCACTCATCCTTCATGTAACTCTAGATTTTACATACAACAGCACTGTAACATACAATAACATCTGCATAATGTTAAATATAGTTCATTAGTCTGGAAAAGCTGTTAATTCTGCACTAGGTATGTGCACACTATAAATGATGATCAGTCCAAATTCTGTCAATGCTGTACTCTCATTACCTGAGATTACAGGGATCATCTCTTATGAGGCTGATTTCACAAAGCCATTCACAACAGCCAGACTGACAGAGGAACAGGGAGCTTAAGCATCGTCACCACACCCTGCCAGCCAGGCATGCAAGTAAGTAGCTAACAATGGAGCTGGGAGCAGACGACATGAGGGCACCGGTTTGACACCCAGCTTGTTTGTCAGCCTGAATGTAATGATTTTACTTTAACATGGCAACATGCTGTAAGAGCCAATCTAAATACTGCGTTTACTTAATTAAATTAAGAAATATATCAAATACTTCCCTTTATACACACCCCACTTCTTCACAACCATCAGCCCAACATGACAGGCATCCCATAGATCACTATCTACTTTCAACTTTCCAAGTACAAATTGACTGAGAAGCAGAATTTCTATTGCCAAAGAATGAATGCAAGACTACAGATTGCAGACATTCCTTTCTCACACAGTTTTCCTGTTTGAGTGGATAATGCTGAACAGAGACAAATGCAGTCATGAGATATGACACCGAAACGCGGCTGCCATGAGACTCGCTTTGGATCTCCACACATGTCTGAGGATATCATTTCCACGTGAGGTTACGCCATGTGATGACGAGCCAGGACTCAGCTTTCCTTGGAAGGAGGTGAAACACTTTTTTTAAAAGAAGAAAAAATATATGTAGCAGCTCTGTGGCTGATAACAGAATAGGAGGACGCGCTATGAGCAGAGCACAGAAAAGATTGTCCACCAGCTCAACACTGGGTCACAATGCTCTGTAAAAAAAATATTTGAAGGAGACAGAATAAGTTATGAACAAAAACACATGTGATGTAGAAACAGCCTTCTAGGGCATACAAGTGAAAAGATCAAGTTCATCATATGGTGTATATGGCCTTTTATGGGCATGTATGTTTGCTGCGATTGTAAGAAAACAACCCCATATGGCATGTCTGATCAGTACAATTCAATTAATGATGTGTATCATACTTTAACATATTAGTTATGCGAGTACCTTCTAGAGGAGGGCAGACTGGCCAAACGATCATGTTGCATTCTATTTAATCAGAATTACGATGTCGATTGTGAGCTGTTTAATTTTTAAATGTACTCTACATTACAGCCAGCCGGACTAGTAATAGTCAGTCCAATTTGTTATTCAGTAGTCAGTTGGAATTACTGTATATCAGGCTAAATCATGAGACATAAGTTATTTTTTAGTCTAGCAGTGGCCACTGAGATAACAAGTAGCTTAGATTTATTTTTTGGGGCACTGGTGTCCATAAATGGAAAGAAAAACTATGATCCAGAGGTGCTCAGTATACTGAATAGAGTAAATATCAATATACTGTATTAATCACAACAGAAAATTAAACATTTATTAAACATATCTTTAGATATTAACACACTAATAGCCAACTGACTTCGATATATTTTAAGCCATCTTTGTCTACACACTACTCTGTGTAGACAATGATGGCATACAAGGTGAGATGTGTCAGAGTTGACGCCTGTTTCTCCGCCGATTTAAAGAGAGCACACACCCAAAAACAGTTTGATTTAAGCCTTGGGATTAATGTTAGTTAGCAACAGCTGTTTTGACCTGCTGTTTAACATTGTATTCATCAACAACAATAATTAACAGCAGCTAAAATGGGAAAGCAGGCCTTAAGATGACATTTTAGGGTGAAGCCTACTGTTGTTTTCAGGAATGTAGTTAATTTTATGACCTAGACCTGAAGTCACATTGCTACTGGATGACTGTGACTGCTTGGCTGGGCTGGGACATATAGTAAATTAAGATTAAAACCAGTGTAACTGGGACATAAATTGTTTTAGGCTGTCTGCCACATTGTTTACTGAAACAGTGATGAGTGACAGATGAATTCCTCTAGTCGGAACTAGTCGGAAAGTAGTGCAGACAGTGTTGTGTGAAACATGAACTGGACTGCCCTCCAGTGACGAGCAACTGGAACAACTGATGTTGGACTGCAGCTTTTTTTTCCCCCAGTACGTAATGATGCTGTCATCATCTACACCCTTGATGTTTGTTTTCCACAAGGCAAAATCTACTCCCATGACTTTTTATATCTATAAAGAGAACAACAGAAAGAAAATACTTTAACATCTTACCAAATAAAGTCAGTTTGAGTATTCTACTGCACTGGATGGCAAAGGAGAGGTCAGAGCTGTCAAAGATGGTAATGAGGTCATCATCTGTAAAAAGAGAAATTTGTTATGATTCAGTAACAAATATAAGTCTTGTTTGTAATAACTTGGCTTAGAGAAAATGTAATGTCAATGTTTGGATTCTTCAGAGCAATTAGGACAAAAGGTCTGTGACCTGACTCACCTTCATCTTTGTATTTGATGGTAACCTCGTCATTACTCTGCAGCTTGCCCCTGAAGACACGTTGCATCATCAGCACCAGCTCATCATAAGTTATGTCTTCATTATGGATAGGAATGCGTCTGATGTCGTCGCCCAACTGGGCTTTGATGATCAGCTTCCCACTCAGGTCCAGCTGGCCATTCATGGTGCCGTCCGACCTGTTATGCTCCCACTATTTAACAGAATCAAAGGAGAGGTTGTTTTAAAAAACAAGATCTGTGTTATCCCAGCTTTCCTTCTGTCTTTCTCAATGTCAATTACAGTCCATATTATTTTTAGTTCTGAAGTATATTAAAATAAGCAAAGACTGAACTGGACTACAGTCAAATAATGTACCATGTTGGAAAATAAATCAGCACAACTGACAGAACATGCTGTTTTCAAGTAATAGAATCATTCATATTGCAATTCTAGTGAAATCCAAAATTACAGTAAAAAAAGACCATCACTCTGCTAAATTATTTACCTTTATATTAACTACACATCCATCTTTGGGAATAAAATATGTTTTTAGTGAGTCAGATTTAATTTAAATGGCACATTTCAGAAAATAATTCTGAGGACTGGAGGTTAGAGTTTATAATTAGCAGCTTTGTAGTTTGAAAATTGTGTTTTGTTAAATTGAAATTTTGATTTAAAAATGAGTAATTGTTCAGCTCTAGCGCTGAACATTCACTGAATAGGTTCATAGACTGCAAATGTGCATGATGTGGTAGTTTCCAGTTGAAAGGACACTAAATTGCCAGGGAACTCCCACCTTTCAATGCTTTTTTTAATTCATTTGCTGCATTACTTTGAGCTTAATTATCTTTGTTAAGGCCCAGTAGCTGATGCACTAACAATGTTAGTACACTAACACTGTGATCTTACATATTAATCTGGAGTTACAGGGGTGTCAAATGTAAGGTAAGGACAGCCTGACGACTTAGATTTCAATTACATGAAATTAAACATTAGTTTATTTAGAGCTGCTAATGAGCAGATAGATGTTTATGCTGGTGTGTTTTTTTCAAAGTACAACAGTTAACTGTATTGATTCCTTTTCTTACATAAACAAACGTCTTTGAAACAAGTTTATCCTAGAGTGTCTTTATGTTGAGCAGACCATTTGTGCAGAGCCTGGTTTATACATCCATGCGTGCTCAATCATCACACATGATATGCAATGAAAACATTAAAGTGCACATATCATCATAATCAAACTGAGGTAAGACTTTGTTTAAGTAGGTTAACAGATCATGGCGGGAAGTGGTAGCCCTTAAAGCTGTTACAATGGACACACTCATAAGGACAATGTGATTAATTGTAATTATACATAAACAGCTCCTCTCTTCTAAAGTTACCTTGACAATTACAAAGAGGAGAAGACTTATTATCTAAGAATATTTGATCAAGCATGCCTCTGTAACAATATAACACAGTTTACGTTTAAGTCTAAGGGTCAAACATCACCCTGTGAGGTGGCAAATACTATTCTATGCTATTGGAGATCTTTGACCCAGATATAAATCAGTCTGATAAAACAATCCAAGCTTTGAACCACGGTGGAAGGGTGATGACATCATTTGTATGAATCTCACAGATTCCGTTTGTTATGCAGACCTGAGTTGACACTGTATTCTTACATCCATTCAGTGAAATTATCACAGTTGGTGATAAAGTAACATCTCACACTTACTGCGCTTAATGATCAGTTGGATTAACTACGACGTTACCTGCTCATACGCTTGACTGAGAAATATATTTACTACTCTGAATTCAATTCCAGATAATGCTCCGGCTTTATCTGTCCGAAACAGATGAATAATTAGCTGGATGCTAGGGATTGTGTGGTAGCTAACGTTTAGCTTACAGTCATAGTAACAATAAACTCATCACTACCGTGATAGTCTCTACTACATTTAGGTTTGGTGCACTGTGATAAAATATAGAAAATGTCACTGAAATGTAACTTAGCTTGACACCGACAGTAATGACGCTTAAACGCAAAGTCATCTGTCAGGGGCCCATTAACAGCATTTCATTAGTGAATGCTACCGTTTTCTAAGATGTTTCAGCACTGCCGTATATTAAGTGCTAATTCTGTGTTAAAACCAATAATACAGTTAGTTAATTTCCTTTGTGCCTAACTTACAGTTAGGGTTATGTTACACGAATTTTCGTTAACTAGTCTGTTTTAATTTCACCTTTTAGCAATCGCTCGGCTACAGTGGTTTCCTACCTAACTTATAGCAAAATTAGCTGCCTTTAACAGGCATTCGCGGCTACGTAGACCAACATATTCTTAACTTAGTAATGTTTGAAAGTCTCATTCCTTTAGATAAGAATAGATTAGTCGGTCTTTTTGTATGTAACTTCCTACAAATCATTTCAGACACCTGTTTGGGCGACCGAGCGTTAGCTCATTATGTTAGCAAGCCACGGGTAACTTAGAGTTAGCTTACTAGCTACAAACACAGCAAACAGTAATAGCACAGAAATGACAATGTGATAAAAACTAAACTACAGTGTAGTTAGGCCACAAACTAATAAATGTATTCACCTCAATCAGACGACTTGACCACGCTGTATTTCACAGTCTTCCCCAAACCGTGAAAATGAAAGGTGTTAGCTAACCTAGCTAGATCCGGGCCAGCAACAGGAAGCGTCCTCCAGACCGTCAACGTCAACAGTACGTGGCACTCACTGCGCGCAGGCGCAGATCATCATACCAAAGTGCGTTGTGGTTGACTCACCTGATTGTAAAGATGAGCCAACGCCACATTTAAAGTTAAAGACCATACATTATTTTTATTTGGTTTACAATGCATAGTTTTGTTATACACACAGTCTTTCTTGTGTTGAATGAAAACACCTGAAAATAGATCACCACCTTCTTTTTTAAAGTCATACTGAGGGAAAGAAAACATCGTGAGAGGTAGACACACTGAAGGAGACATCAGTATATCAGCACATCTGTAGCAAAAGCAAACTACTTCCTTTAACCCATACAGTAGTAATTTCTAAGCCAAATATACATTACAGTGCAAAGGTTTTAGGCAGTAAAAGCAAATTGAAGATTCTCTTATAAATACTATCATCAATAGCTTCAATTATCAATTAACTCCACACAAAGTACAAACAGAAAAAATCACAGACTGACTGAAAGATGGTTAGGTAATCTGTGGGATCCAAACCATCTCCTTGTTCTTTTGTTGCTGAATACAATTCTTTGACTCTGGGTGGATAGTATCACTGGTGTACTGGTCATGCTGCAGAATTAATTTGGGGCTGATCAGACACCTCCATGCCTAAAACCCTTTCACAGTACTGTGCATGCTGGAACAGTTGGTGTCTTCACTGTTGTATAAGTATCAATGTTTCTACATCTATTTTGTTCAAATCATAGTCACATTAATAAGGGTGACAACAATGTCCTGTTCATAAATGACTTTGTTATCCGTTTGAGGGAAAGTTATAGTTCACTCCCAGTGATGAAGGAAATGCAAGATGTTCCCATATTTATGGATGTTGCTTTGATGCCCCTCCTGAATGTTTTTGCTAGATTTTTATAATAAAAAAAAAACAAATAAAAGGACAAAAATAATATCCTGCATACAGTAAATTGTACAGTTCATTCTATTTTGCATCTAAAGTAGTTGCCTGGGAGCACTGGTTTCTAAAGCATAATTAATACTTACATAATAATGATAATTGAATAAGACATGAATTAGACTCATAAGTCATGTATAAATTATTCAGCTTTGCCCAGTCACAGCTTTCTTTACTCAATTATTTCTTCTTCTTCTCCTGAGTGGCATTGAACCATGAGTCTAACAGCTTTTTCATGTAATATAACTGCCAGGAGTGCACTTGAACAGCAACCACCATGATGAGGTACATAACAGTCACTGCAGAGAAGCCAAAAATGAAGCGATAGGCTTTTCCATGACGGTAGAGCTGCTGTGCCACAGGAAACATCTCCATTCCACCATAAATAAGAGGCGCAACAGAGAACAGTCCTGAGCTGATCATGGATATAACCAGGTAACTGATATTGTTCTTTGGTAGTGACAAGCTGCTGCAGAGCAGAGGGAGGAGGCTGAGCAGGTAGGGGTACTCCCACTGGTATGGCATGCACACTGTGTCATGTGACACCAGGTTGAAGTGGCTGACTGTCACCTGTGCTGCCACAAGGAGCCAAATGAAAAGGTGGACCAAGTTTAACTTTCGCACCTCTGACTTCAGAGACGCACTGCAAAAAATAAAGTATATATTCAGAGTGTGATAGTAATTAATGCAGATACTGCCATTTTAAGATAGCATTTACATTTAATGAGTTTCATCAGAAATAGATTCAACTTACTTACCTCATTTGATAATGTGGAGCCACCCTTTCTCTGTGTTTGATGTCACTTCCATTGATACCAGTGGATCTGGGACCTACGCGGGATGTCATGTTGAGAGAAACCTAGCACAAAACAAAACAAACTATTTCAGAAGCCAAAACTTGAAAAAAACAGAGCTGCAACGTACTATATTAAAAATTATCAAATGGTCTACATCAGCTAATAGTGATAAATGTCCATCCTGGTGTTTTCTTCCAAGTGCTTGTTTTGTTTTGTGCTTGTTTTTGTAAGTTCGAAACCAAAATATACAGAAAATACTCGAAATATTTTATTTGCCATCATATAATACATAATAAAGCAGGAAATCCTCACCACCAACAACATGAACTAAGTAATGTTTACAGTCTTTGCTTTATAATGTGTGTTTTTTATTAAATTTTTTCTTTTCTCTCTTATATATTTTTCAATTATCTACTGACACGTTTATCTATTTGATACATTTAGCTTGCTAATATGAGAACTGGGATACAAAAGGATGCTATCAGTTGGGAGAGGTCAAATAAATTACATAAAATCAACCATAAGACCTCGGACTTTTGTCACATTATCATCCCAAAGTGCTAACAGCTACTTAAAATTTAAATTTCTAATTTCCGGCAGATTAGATGTGATACCGTATCGATTTGAAGCAGGTTAGCCCGTTCACTGCGGTTGCTAACTAAAGCTAATCTAATCTAACGTTACAGCATTATCTTTACACTAATACGTACTGTACGTTTAGACTAGCGTCGTTTAGCATCAACAATGACCACACAGTGTAGCATCGTGTTAAATTTAGGTTATTAACACTGCTTACGTGTCTCCTTTCGTCTTCTCCACCTCGTCGTTTAAGATATTAGCAACAAAAGATGTGATGAATGGATGTTGCCAACAGCTGCACGCATGCGCATAGTCTCCTTCCAGAAAGACCTCCCACCGCAGCATCAGCATCTCTCCTCGCTGCACGCAGCTGAAACTATCACAGTGGACTGCTAGATTTTCAGTCAGTAGATAGTCAGCATGTGGGGCTAGAAGATATTTGAACACCTTAAATCCACAATAGAATAATTTTACCTTAAAAACTGTGTGCAAATAGGACACTTATTACTTTTTAAAGGGAAAAGGTGGTCACGCCAAATACTGATTTGCTTTGCTTGTTTTCTGTGTGTTGTCTGCCATAATATTATCTGGACCCATATTTGCAGTGAGGTGATTTGAGTAAACACATTGACTGAGTTGATAGACATTTTGAAACTAGATTTTGATTAACAATGGTCTCATTATTAGTTTGTAGTTGCACATATTTACATAATTGTGTGTGTGTGTGGGGGGGAGGTATTAGAGACACTTCTTATTATACTGCACTCCAGTAGTAGTACTACTAGTAGTAGTAGTAGTATGTAAGGTTTACTTTGTGTTTGCTTAGAAAAATATTGGTGAACAAACATGTTTTTATTAAATATTTTTATTTAGAAAAACAATACATACAATAATAACAAACATAAAGACACAAATTCTTTGATTACAGTGACAATATTAATTAGCACCATGGTTAAAAGGAGAAATATACATTTATTTTTCCTTAAAAAGTTGTCATATTTGATGTCCTCTTCGGGTATAGATGTAGTTAAAATAATAAATTATTGGCATAATACGTATGTATTGCTGCAACATTTAACAGCTGCTTGCATTGAGTCCATTAACTATAAGAAAATGAAAACCTGACAGCAACACTGACTAAACTACTAAATGAAACCCACCAAAAAGTCACCACCGTTTCATTTCAAAAGCATATTCCTCATATTCCTCAGTTTGACACCTTCTTACATACAACTAATCACCAACTAAAATGCATTATGTATGATGTGGTTCTAATTTGATAACTTACAAAAGTTACATGATGTAATCAATAGATTTGACCATAATAAGGGGGATAATTTTTACTTTGAAAGGACTGACTCCAACACTGCTTAAGCCATACAGACAACAAACAGACACGCATTTAAGATCTGATATTTACCTGATATGTACCTGCATGATGCTATAGTTCAGGCAGCTTAAAAAAAAAAAAAGCATTATAGTCTTGAATTTTCTATTATGGACTTAAAAACAGTATAGTATAAAGAGTGGTTTTCATAGATGCAGGCAAAATGGCGTTTATGTCTGACCTTTGTGTTTTGCACAAAAATAGTTTCTTGACAGCACTAATCCATACAACTATACATAAACATTAAAAATAAAAATAATAGTTCATTCTCTGAGTCTTGCTCACGGGAGCTATTGTCAGTCAGGGACACACTTGCTCAGGCAACATTTAATCTGAGTGATTATTTAATTTTAACAATGAAATTTTTCCATGCTCCTACAGGTGAATACAATCCCATTAATAGTCAAATGACAAAAACAGCTTTTCTTGTCAATCTTCTGATGAGCTTGATAGATTAGTCTGAAAATCAGAATTAGAGTGTAGACAATTAACTGCTGTAATGCAAACTTTTCAGTCATTCTTAAGAAGTCATTTTACGTACTTATCATTAATTTAGAGGCAAATTCTATATTTATACAAAGCATGCAAAAATATAAATTTCCTACCAAACTGTCATGTTCTCTACTGTACTTCACATTCTTCGCCACATGGGGTAGCTGCCAGTTTTAAGAGGTACAGGGGCAAAATTATACAGTTGTTTGAATTCTTTTTTTTTCTTCCTGTGGTTTACCTAATAATAAATGGCACTCGTACAGGTTTTGACATCTGGAGCCTTCTTTTATGGGTTGTTTTTTTTATTGCTTTTCTACATTTCTTAATCAAAGCTGCACCAAGAAAATAACTTTTTGCTCTCCTAATCAGACATACAAGGATTTACAGTATAAAGCTGCTGTATATACAGACTGTCATCCTTCATATTTTCCTTGTTACCCCAGTTTGTCGACTTTACATTAAAATACTGCTCAGTCTAAGGTAATTTATTTATCATGTTTTATATTGTACAAAAATATTCTCCTACTTTTGCCTTGTATTTTGTGGTTTTACATTGGATATAACAAGTACCCAGAAAAGGAGGAGTGCACATACTGCCCAGCGTAAAGTCCTGAGGCCTGATCTGTGGGCAGCTGAATATACACAGTGTCCCCAGGTTGGAGAGGTAATACTGCGCTTCCTGATGCTTGGTCTAGGAAACCCTTTTTGTATTCATCATATGTATACATCACTGGCTCATTGTTCCTCATCAAAGCAACCCATACATTTGCTCCCTTGCAGTGGATGTGATAAGCAAAGTAATAAATGCCAGGCATGTCACAGGTGAAGAGTCCTGTCTGAGGGTTGTAGTTTTGACGACCGTTGTACAAAAGCTTGTCAAAAATGACTGGAGTGCCCACAGGTGGGAAAGGAGTTGTTGCTACAGCTGTAAATGCTGGCATTTCTAGCCCACTGACACCCATCACTTCTGCCCCGCTGCCTCCATACTTGCCCTTCTTCCCATAACTACCAGCCTTGACACCATCTAGTCCAGGACCCATCTCAGAGAGTACTCCAGACAATTCAGGAGAAAGACCAGGTACTCCAGGTGGGCCTGGTGGTCCAGGAGGGCCAGGCTGACCTGGTTGTCCAGGAGGTCCTGATTGGCCCTCTTTCCCTGGGGGTCCTATGGGACCTGGAAGACCTGGGCTCCCCTCACCTGCATTGCCTGGTAGGCCACGTGGACCACTATCTCCTTTTGACCCAGGAAGACCAGGAGGCCCAATTGGTCCTGCTGCACCATCCATTCCTGGGATTCCTCTAGGACCTTGAGGTCCCACTTCACCTGGTAATCCACTTTCGCCTTTTAGTCCAGGAAGCCCTAGATTACCAGGGATACCAGGGAGACCTTTATGCCCACTTTCTCCTTTGGCACCAATTGGTCCAGGTGGACCTCTTGGCCCTGGCTCTCCAGGTTCTCCAGGCAGGCCATCCTTGCCAGGGATCCCAGGAGGACCAGGTTCACCCTGGGCTCCATCAAGCCCTTTAGGTCCTCCTTCTCCACTGTCTCCTTTAGGACCAGGTGCACCTAAACCTCCTGGGGGTCCCATGGAGCCTGGAGGACCTGGTGAACCTTTTGGTCCAGGATGTCCAAGCATACCAGGTAGTCCTCCATGGCCCTTATCTCCTTTTTGTCCTGGAGGTCCTGCTGGTCCACTCATACCTTTATCACCCTTTGGTCCTGGGAGTCCTGGTTTACTAAATCCAGGCAGTCCTGGCTTCCCTGGCAAACCTGGTGGTCCTGGATGACCTTTTGCACCTGGCATGCCTGGCTGTCCTGGCAGGCCATTTTGACCTGGCTTTCCTTGACCAGGTAGCCCTGGTGGGCCAGGCTGTCCTCCTTCACCAGGTGGCCCAGCTGGTCCTTGCTCTCCAGGATGTCCTTTCTCTCCAGGTGGTCCTTGGGGGCCTGGTGCTCCGTTCAAGCCAGGTTTTCCAAAACCAGGCAGCCCTCTTGGCCCAGCTGGTCCTGGAAGGCCTGGGAGTCCTTTGTGACCAGGTTGTCCTGGCTGGCCCATACCTTTGTCTCCTTTGGGTCCTGGTAATCCTGGTAATCCTGGTAGACCTTTGTGACCTGGTTCTCCTTTTGGCCCTGGTTGGCCTGGTAATCCATTTACCCCTGGTTTACCTATTCCTGGTAGGCCAGGTGGTCCTGGGGGACCCTGAGGCCCTAGCTGTCCAGGTGGCCCTTCCTCACCTCTAGGTCCCATTTCTCCTTGTGGCCCAGCTTCACCATTTCCCCCTGGTTTTCCTGGGAGTCCTGGTAAACCTGGTTTGCCCACTCCAGGCACACCTTGTGGACCAGGAGATCCAGGTGGCCCGACACGTCCTGGCTGTCCATTCCCTGGAGGTCCTGGAGGTCCTGGAGGTCCCTCTGGTCCAGGTGGCCCAGGTGGGCCGGGCTCTCCTTGAGGAATTCCCTCAGCACCACTAGGAATAGTCTGACCTGTGATAGAGTGATGAAATTAAAAGTATATGGATAATTTTTTTTTCTGGTACCTGAAGAAACAAAAAAACTAAAATTATTTCTCATATGGTTTTAAAAACAAACAAATGTTTTAGCAGTTTGTGTCACATTAGTTCAGGATCTGAATGAAGGCTGAAAATTTTGGACTTCCTCACCTTTGTCTTGACCACCTTTATATCCGGTTCCTTTACGAGCATTTTCTTTGCCTTTGAGCATTGGTATCTGGGGTAGCTCCTTCCTGTAGTGTGGATACTGCATGTAGGGCACCTCTTTGCCAAGGTACTGTTGCTGGGGAAAACCTTCTTTGCCCATGCTCATGTGTTGGAGGTGCTGCATTGGCTGGTACGGCTGAGGGTGCTGCTTGTGTCCATAGTATGCTCCACAACTCACATACGTAATTACCACAAGCTGTAGCAGAGTCAGGAAAAGGGGAGCAGGAACAGGAGGCATGGCCAAGGCCTGTATGGGAAGTGGAGAAGTCAAGACATGAGGATTCTGTCTGTGTGCTAGTACTTTAAGTCAGGTAAACACTGGTGTGATAACAGTTTGGTATATTTTGAAATATCATGAACACCTTTGCAGGCAGTGGGAGACCATACTATGAGACCATACAGCCATCTGCTGGCTATTTATTGGAACTACACAGTGGTCTGTAGTTTTTGTTCAAGAGTGTGTGTCACATAAAATATTGTCGTGGACAGACAAGAATCATAGAGTTTGGCATTTCTTTTGCTCAGCTACATTCAAAAAGTATTGCTAAATGCAAATAATAGAATAAATAAGTTGGGGCTTAAGGTATTTAGCTTCCTACTGACAGCAGCTGTAACAAGGCAAAACAATTTATCTCTACAGTTTTTAGAACATTGAATATTTAATCTATTTTTAGGGGGCATTTTAGCCTTTATTTGATAGCAGAGAGACAGGGTGTGATGAACAGCATTAGTTCCAAAATGTTTCAGTTACATGGTAAGCTCAATAATAATTTGTCTACCAGGGTGTTCCTTATGTATGTGTAATTGACAGATAAATTTCTATGTGTTTTCTTGTATAAAGCCACCATAAATAGTAGAACTTCCTGGAAAGCTGATCTTTGATGGCATGGGAGGTATTAAGTAAGTGTCTAATGAATGTAAAAAAAAAAATTATATATATATAAATATATATTTTGATAAAGAATAAAAAGAATAACTTTTTAGGCATGTCGCTTTTGGTTTAAATCTGACACCCTCTAAATCACATTCCTTGACTGTATGAAGGCTATTTTAGATGTTCAATTTTCTGATAAACAAATGTATTCAAGTCACAGTGTGATTTACACAGTGTGTGGTTTCTTTTGTTTATTTAAAGCAACGCAACAGCACCGTTTCTTGCACTATGCGGACTATGCAGATGCATAGGGCCCCCCGGCCACTAGGGGGCCCCCAAGCTACTGCTTTAGTCTCAAAATATTTTAGTAGAATTAAATGTAATTCATATATCTCTCCGATTATATTTGCTCTTTAACGTTGAAGGAAACTTCTGTAAACTGTTTGGAAGTGTTTTTGATATCACTGCAGAAACAGTCGTACCAGAGTATTAACTTTGATTTGCTCTATGCCAGACATGTTCAGCACTACACGTTGTCTTTAATAGCTCAACTAATAAGGAAATGCTTTTGCATGTGGGAGTCCTGGGTTTGTGACTGCTTTTGGCCATACTATATTTAAATTAAAAATCATAAATGCCACAATTGCAATAAAATTGTTTTAAAACTGTGCATTTGTATGTAACTTTTGCTGTCAAATATTTTTCTGAGAGGCCCACAGGAATCTTCACATCATCAAATCAGTCCGTCTTTAAAAAAAGTTTGGACACTCCTGCTATTTACATAAATAGGTTTATTATGTAATATACCAAATTGTTGAATCTCATAACACAAAAATTGAAAAACAATGGATGTGATTTGAATCTTTGCTCATGATTTTCCCTGGTATCTTAAAAATCTTAGATTTTCAGGGGCCATTCTAAAGTTTGTAAGCTTCTGCACCTGTATGGTCATAGAGAGAATTTTTTTTTTATACCTTTATTATTTTCTATAGTCTATTGCTTAGTTCAACTTGATTTTTTTCTTTGTTGTTGTTTTTAATTTCAGTTTTGTGAACCTACTCTGATGCATTGCCATAGATCATCGAAGGGTTTAAATTCCTTGTATCAATTCAAAACAGGGGCTCTCAAAATGATCATGCATAGGGCGCCCAAAGAGCTAGAAACAGCCCTGGGAACTCAACAAGTTTTCTTGGGTTGAACTGCAATTACCACTATTGGCCACAAGAGGGCACCACACAGACTGAAACCTTCGTTGCAACCTAATTGATCTCTAATGTTCCTGGACTGTAGTTGTCAACAGTACATTGCACCTCTTTCAGAAAAAAGGTATGCACTCCTGTAGCAGCAACATAATGATTTGTGCATCACAGGTCACGCTCACATGTTGTCTAAGGACACTGAAGACAGTGAACACGATGAAGAGGATTTACATAAACCCGAGTCCTAAATGAACAATGACTCAGACTATGTCGTGAGAACATTTGCATAAACATCCATTTGGTGCCAGACACTTAAAGCCTTTTTTCTTTTTTACATATGTGTGAAGTATTTATTCCACGTCGTAGCCAACTTGCTGGTGTGTGCTTCACTCCCGCTGGTATAATAACATCATTCTTGTCATTCCTGTATTCCTGCAGTCAATTCAGTCGGGCACTGACACAAAAACAAATTCAATGAAAACCCTCAATAATAACATCAAAAATAAAGTTGCCATAGGATGGTGCACAACAGTTGTAAATGTCTGTCAGAAGTTCAGTTATTACAGCCAGTTCACATCCTAAACCACATCCTTACTGTCCACTCTTTGGATCTTTTCTGCCCTTTCACCTTTTCTCAGTCGACTGGTGATTTTGACATGGCTGTGCCACTGTCTCCCCTGATGAGGCCTGGCCTTTGAAGGAAGCCCACCTAGTTTTCCACAGCGACAGAGGCCAGACATGCCAAAGAGTCCAGAGTTTTCCCAACATAAAGTGGCTCTAGTTTTACCTGCTGGGTGGAAGCTGTGCTTCATTCCCAATATCTTAATCAGGTCTATTAATCTGTGAAATGATCTGATGATCTATGGCATTTCTAACATCATAACAGTATAGAAATAATTTAGAATTGGCTTCCGCACAGTTATGGTACAACAGGGGATACTGTATGTGACTGTAGTGTACAACTGGACATGGTGGTAAGAAGAAAGGTGCAGCAAATTAAAATCTTATATTTACTCCCAGGGAGCAACATCTTTTTCAAGAAAGACCTGAACAAGACTGCAGCATAAAGTTTTAGAAAATCAAATATGAAACACACAAATATACAATAACAGGACAAGCCAGCATAAATAATCAGTGTGTCCATACACATGAACAATGAAGAAGTAATTATTACTAACCATTAGCCATTACTACCACTTCTGATCCACTAAATGTCAGAGAGAAATATTACATTTATACCATAACATTTACA
>JAUBNQ010000013.1:7339063-7349070 GCA_032353495.1 Ctenopoma kingsleyae
GAGTCACAGGACAAGTGTTGATTGCTTGTGGCAGCGTTTGACTGCTGTGAGTGTGTATGAATGTGTGTGTGTGTGTGCTTGTCACTCTGTGGGTCACCAGAGTTTCCCACAGTCTTGTCAGCTGTGAATTCCAGTGTGGGTCTGTTCCAGTAATAAAATTCCACCTCACTCAACCAGCTGTTCATGGCAAGGAGCTTGTGGTCAGAGTGGAATTGAGTTTTGTCCATTGCTCAGTGATGTGGAAGCAGGTTTGGACAAGAATGCAGCCGGCAGTGAATAATTACTAGTGCCACTGAGTATTCTCTGTACAGAGAAGTGACTTCATGCTGACTCATCAGCCTTTATCTGCCTCAGTCTGAAGGTTAACAGCTCACAGCACAGCCTGTTCCTGATCATGTACCTGAAAACAACCACACTGAGTGCTATGGCAGCATTAAATTAAAGGATAGGTTTGCAGTTTTCCAGGTCTGTCTTAAAATAATTGGCACTTCCTCATGTGAACACTAAAACAGTTCTGCTTGCTGTAATCATGGTTCCAGTTTATAGTGATTGTTACAAGATCTTTTCCTAACATGCTTCCAGTGTAAGTGAGAAAGGATAAAATCTGCCACCCTCTTTCTGTGCAAAATATATTCCACTGTTTGTACAAGGCTAAAATGATTTTCTAACCATTTGAGTTACACAAATAAAGTGGAAATCTTCACAAGTTTGAGTCTTTGTCGTACAAAATGCCACTTTTCTTTACAGTTGTTCTGCTGTATCTTAGTAGAACAATGACATCAGATGCCTGAAGTCTCATATAAGTAGAGTTATGTGATATACTGTATATTGTCTATGTTTGTTTTAACTATGTGTAAGTTCACATTGTCTCTCACTTTGCAAAAAAATACAAAAAAAAAACATACTTGAAGCTGTTTTGACTTTGAAAAGAGTTTTGTGTCACTAGTTGCAAACTAACCACTGCACACAATATGAAAAGCTTCAGGTGTCACCTTGACAGGCCTAAACTTACCAAGGTACCAGCACAAAATACACACTCATGGTGTAAAGACATGGTGCCTGTTGAGAGAGATGGTTTTAAACCATTTTTAATACTTTACACCCAACACGCTGCCTTGTCAAAGATATTACTTACTATATTACTTATAAAATTAGGATGTGTCATGGGAATGGGTGAGCTCCCTTTTCCTCAGTACATCCAATCACAAATCACAGTTAAAGAGAAGTAAATTGCAAAGACCAGCACGGCGTCTGTGGTGTTTTGTCTTGTGCGAAATTCGTTTTTCAAACAGAGTTTTGCCTTTTAACTTCTTATCAGTCTAATTTGCCCATTCCTCACAGCCTATCAGATGCACTGGAACACTGTGTTATGTGGCTAGAACACATCCAGAATCTCTCAGTCTAATCTTTCTTTCATCTTCTTTTGTTCTGCAGTCCTCTCCTCTGTGTGTGGCCGCCGTGCATGCAGGTGTAGTGTCCAACGCTGTAGGAGGGAGGATCAGTGTGGTCAGCAGCAAAGGCATCCCTCATTATGAGGGCACACTGGCTAACAATGTCACGTCCACTGGGTAAGAGGTCCAGACACCAGGAACTTTCAGCACACACAAGTGATTGTTTAGTGCTTGTTTACATCTGCGCTTCATTTGTTTCTCTCTTAAAAACAGTAAAAATAATCAGTGTGTATGTATAGTACACATACTCCTGATTGTCTAACCTTAAACTTGTCTCCTCAGAGGAACTTTGTCAAACGGCCTCTTCACCTTCAAGACCAGTGGTGAGTTTTTGATTATCATTATGACGTGTAATAGTTTTGCTGTCAGTCCTTCAGTGTAAATCTGCCTGTCTCATTAGTCTGAAACATAGAATCTGGAGGGAATAAAACTAGACAAAATCAAGTGTGCATCTGGACTGGATCCCTCACCCTTTAACCAACTGAAACTGGAGTTAACATTTTATTTCTAAATCTCATTTAGTTTTGTTGATATTAATGATGGTAATCGTCTCCGTGCTTTCAGGTTGCTATGGGACACTGGGATTAGAGTCTGGTGGTGTTGGAGACGCTCAGCTCTCAGCTTCGTCTTTGTGGGAGTGGAAGAGCGAGTGGGCGGCAGCGGGCGCACGGCTTAAAAAGACCGGGTTACCCTGGGTGCCTTCTCAGACTGACCAGAAGCAGTGGCTGCAGATTGATCTCAAGCGGGAGAAGAGGATCACAGGTAACAAAAATACACAGTCACTGTACACTTACACCACTATAGTCCTCTGGAGTCTGTAGAACACTTACACAATGTTACATCTGTCAGGAGACAACATGAAAAAATGAATGTTTACATGATTTACAGACTTTAACTAAGGAAGACCCAATAATTAGGTGGATCCTAGTCATCTTTATATGTATGGTTGTTTGTGAGATTTTCCGCTGTTATTGTGTGAAGAATTAGTGAAACTTTTTTTTTTTTTTACAACCTAGAGCTGTTTTTATAATGATAAAAACTGTGATTATCACCATACAGTTGTGCTGAAACAAAACAACACTGTGCATGAGGCCTAAGGACAGTTTAAACTATGCTAGAGACAATGAATGCAGAGAAAAGTTTCCAAATTCACTGAGCTCCATCATCCAGTGTCAGGTGTACTTTGTGTTTAGCGCTAATAAGATGCTAGCATGCAAACATGCTAATCTTAGATAGTGAATATAATAAGAATTATACCTGCTGGACATCAGCATGTTAGAACTGTCACTTTGACAAATGCTGATGTTAGCATTGAGCTGATCGTTATCGTATGAGCAGACTAATATAAGCATTATCAAGTGAAGTAGTGTTTTTAGGAGCCCTTTGTGGGACTATTTCACATTAACTCTGAAACAGGCTGCAAGAAAATGTAGTCAGACCACATAGTCAAGAGGATCAACTGAGAGCATTGTTCTGTTGTTAACATGTAACAAGCTGACTTTGAAAACCTGACATATTATTGATGCTCATGCATAAAGTGGCCTAAAATTAGAAATGAAAGATTAGAAAAATAATCTTGTCCTTATGGGAAATATCATGTGTATACCATGGCTCTTTCCGTCATGGTTGTGGGTATGTCTAAATAAAATCCTCGGTCCAACATGTGTAAAAGTGACCTATGTCTGAATGGCAGGAAGCCATGGCTTTAACAAATCAATCAATCAAATTATGTAATCTCCCCTTCTGTCTAAAAGGACATTAAATATTCACACTCAAGTAAAGTGGACAGTAGATATAGTGCACAATGTGGACACAGCCTCAGTCTTCTTTAATCTTACAGTCTAATCACCTCATCTTGTTTGTGCTGTCCATGCATCCAGGAATCATCACCACTGGCTCTACCCTGAGAGAGTACCAGTATTATGTTTCAGCATACCGGGTCCTGTACAGTAATGATGGCCAGCAGTGGTACAGCTACAGGGAAGCAAATTCTACACAAGACAAGGTAATACAATCACCAAATCAATAAACCATGCTTGCTCAACAATTACATCATTGGCTTTTAGTTTTTTTTCTTCTTTAAATTAGTGCAAATGGACAAAAAAGTCACTTTAGAAGACTAAAGGGACACACACTTGGATTGTTTCCATAGCAACTGGTATTGACTAAGAGATGTTTATGGCAGGAAATGAGAGCAGTCAGTGGTTTGAGTTAAGTGCTGTGGTGGACAAGTATGGACACTTGGGCATTAATAATGAATGGATATGGATTTAGTGACTGTGTTGTGAGGCTGGAACTGCTGTCTGCAGTGATTCTCACAGGCTCGTATTGTGTGCAGCAAAAGTGTTATTAGCTTGCCAAGAATAATCAGCTTATGGAGTATTGTGCATTTGTTCAGTCTGAAATAAGAATTTTTCTGCTGAACTGATTTCTGGCCTTTTAATCTCTAGCTCCAATAAGAGTATTTTTCTCATTTGACGGTAGATATTCCAAGGCAACGTCAACTACCTGCATGAGGTGAGGAATAACTTCATTCCTCCGATAGAAGCCCGGTTTCTGAGGATAAATCCCACATCATGGCACCAGAGAATCGCGCTCAAATTGGAGTTACTTGGCTGCCAAATTCCTTCAAGTAAGCAGATAAAACAAATGTCTCTAAGACATATATATTATATGAGTATTTTAAGATCAGTTACATAGATTTTGTTTGTTTACAGTGAGGTCTACAGAGCCAAAGCCGGGGCCAAGGATGCTTCCTCCCTCTCGTCATACTCCGCTTCCTTCCGGAACAAAACGTCCACCTCACCTTAGCCAAACAACTCACCCCCCAGACATCAGAAACACCACTATGCCCCCCCACACCAGCAAAGGTGTGTCCCGTTTTTACTAAAAAAGCTTGTTTAGTCCCCAGTAGAGAGGTTTGTCATCTGGTGTTCACTGTAATATTTTTGCTCTCAGATGTGGCCCTGGCTGCAGTTCTGGTTCCTGTGTTGGTCATGGTTCTGACTGCTCTCATCCTGATTGTGGTTTGTGCTTGGCACTGGAGGAACAGGTACGTGTTCCTGTTACCGTGGGTACCATGCCGTACCATGGTTTAATAAAATGGAAGA
Organism: Ctenopoma kingsleyae; assembly: GCA_032353495.1. Taxonomy (NCBI): domain Eukaryota; kingdom Metazoa; phylum Chordata; class Actinopteri; order Anabantiformes; family Anabantidae; genus Ctenopoma; species Ctenopoma kingsleyae. Next base: position 7,343,625 of record JAUBNQ010000013.1, read on the forward strand.
CTTGGGTTTTGTTAGACATGATGTTTTTTCTCTCCTTATAGGAAGACGAGCTCTGAGGGAACGTATGATCTTCCTCACTGGGATCGCACTGGTATGTTGTTGCTCTGCATCACAGGTTAATACATATGTATGTTTTGTGAGTATGTTGGTTCATGTCTGTGCGTTTCCATCTGTTCCTTCTCTAGACTGGTGGAAAAGCATGAAGCAGCTGCTGCCATCCAAAATGGTGGAAACTGAAGATCCGATTCGGTACAGCAGCAGTGAGGTGGGTCGGCTGACTGGGAGAGGTGCTGTACCACGACTGCACGCTGAGCCTGCAGGTAAATACTGTGACTGAAGAACCCCAAATGTTCTTATCACACAAGCAACTTGTTTTTGTGCTTGTTTTGTTTGACATGCTACTCTTTGTATAAATAATACTGGCCAAAACATATGATAATTTAAAGATAAACAATGTGTGTATCCTTACATCAACAAAATAATTGTACATCGTTCACATGACGATGGTCACCATGTAACCCACATACTGTAAGATATCCATATTTATTAATGAATGCACTCTTTTCAGAATATGCCCAGCCGCTGGTCAGTGGTGTTACAACATTAGGTGCACGTTCAACCTTTAAACCAGATGAGGGTCCTGGCCCAGGATATTCAGATCCAGACCTGTATGACGCCCCCATCTCACCAGATGTATACCACGCCTACGCAGAGCCCCTGCCAGCTTCAGGATCTGAATATGCCACACCTATTGTGGTCGATATGGGTTGTCACCCATCAGGGGGCTCACCTTTGAACCAGCCTACTGCTGTGTGTAGTTTCAAGGGTGCTGGGCCCAACTCTCTGCTCACACGGACAGAAAGTGGCCAGTCGGGGAGGTCGGCATACGATACACCCAAGAATGCTACTGGGCAGGTCACACCCACTGAGGATCTCACCTATCAGGTACCTCAGAGAGGCACTAAGAAGCCAAAGGGACAGAGCTGAAGATCTAGGATGCACATGGCCTTCATCTGCTCAGCACAACCCAATGGACAAAGTTAGAGGGTTGTTAAAGGAGGAGATGTGAACCCGTGAGCCCTGAAGCCTGGTCTTGAGTCTTGAATGAACACTACCTTAGCGTTAGATGCATCTGGAGATGTCTGTATTGCCTAATTGTTACTGCATGGCTACAATCTGCTATTGTAGTGCCATTACAGTCCTATCACTGAAACCACACAGATGAATGTGTTTGTGCCAGGTGTGAGAGTTGGAGATGGATGAACAGAGGGAGGAGGGGAGAAGAGGAGAAAGCTGACTACTGTTAGATAAAGACTTTGTCCCTGTTCTGTGATTCTTAGTAGTTCTTGCATTCTGTGAAACTGTGATTCCCATTTTTTTTCCCTGTTACATACTGAATCAGGTTCAGGTGAACTCTACCTGATAATACGCATTCATCAAATCTATGGCTTCTCTTAAACAATCAGTTGCATGTCACATAAAATACCCCATTGAAGGTCAAAGGATTCCCCCCTTCTAGAGAAACTATGGTACCATGGTACATTTTGTCTTACTTTGTTTAAAAGCTTGACTTGAAACTGTGTATAGTTCTAGTAATTCCATTACTGCAAACCTTTTTAACTCTCATGATTTACTGATATTTATTTTAATTTCACATCCTGCTGAGTCTCTCCTTATGAAAAATTGCCCACCACTACCCTCACTGGTAACAGATAAAAGCATTGTGGTTGCACTGGTGTAGTTTTACATAAATCATGTCAGATGTTGTGTGTGAATTTGAAGAAGCCAATCAGGAGAGTCAATCTAATGAATACTTTCAGTATTTGAGACCAAATGTTGCCTTTTGTATGTTTATGCAGTGTTGATTCATAACAGATCTGACTTTTCTATTTGTGCCAACAGTGTAAGTTTAACCAAATAAACCTTTTAAAGCAGTCTTAATGTAGGAAAAACGGTTTTAAAGACCTAGTTGGATGTTCTAGCAAAAAAAAAAAAGGTACAGAGAAAAGAGGTAGATGGGTAAATCTGTTACAGCTGATAATTCATGGTTTACTGTGTGTTTATTTGTGCATCATAGTGATTGTTTCGTGTCGAAATGGGTGCTTTGTCTGTCTTAGTGCATTTGGGTGTTATATCTGTGTGCATCATAAGTTGTTTCCATATTCAGTCCTGTGTTTTTTGTTTGTTTTATGGACTGGTTATTATGTGGCTCAGTTTTAGTAGGACTTGTTCAGTCATTGTCTGTAGCACCAGTAGACTGCATTCCTCTCCTGTCCACCTGTGGTACTGACCTGACCAAACACTTGGTGCAGATGGAATGAGCTGCTCTCTACATTTGCCGAACATCAGCCTCACCTGAGGGAAGGTGCCGTTCACACAGCTGTGCCACCAATCATGCTTTGATGCTCAATAACCAAGGTGAACAATATTCAGAGTTGTGGTGCTCTCTGGTTACAGCAAAGTTGTACTTACATGGCTCTCACTGATTGTAAATAGAGAAATAAAGTGTTTAAAAAAAAAAAAGTTTATTACAATCTTCAGCTGTCATCAAAACATATTGAACATATGTTCATATTTCCAGCATAACACACAGCATAATAATTCATAATCACATCATAAATACAGTTTGATCAAAACTGTCTCAATTACATTTTTACTGTTTTGTTTTATCTGCAGAAGTGATGGCATTTCCATCAGTCTGTTGTATTTTCTGTTGTTAGCATGCTAACATGCTAAATTAATACCCTGGACGCGGTAAACATACCTGCAAAACATCAGATAAAATGTACTGTAGCTCAAAGTCTAGCTATGGTGACCCTGAATGCTCAACTCACCCAAATACAAAAAAAACATCACTTTGCAACACTGCAAGTAGTACAGAAGACAACAGAAATGTTTCCTGGAGGGCTCTAAAATGACGGACACGACTAATTAAAAGTCTTTGGTGTCATAAACTTTGTTCATTTTCCAGTAGTTTTATCTTTCTAATATTATGATTCAGATACTGTACTTGTGTTTTCTGTATATTCCCCCCTACACATTTCTGTTGTCTGTGCATGTCTGTATTGGAAGTGATTGGGTTTTTGTTTTTTGTAAATGCTGCCTTTTTGTTGTAAAATTGGTGACATTTTCTTAATTTGCTTGTGTTTTGTCTATTTTGAAGTTGCAGTGTGTTGAGCTCTCAGAGCCACCGTACAAAGCTCTGCTGTGTACAGCCTCAAAGAAGCAAACCTGTACACCATTAGTCTTGATAAATATTAAATATTTATGGTTTCATATAACATCTCTGACATAGAAACAACAATAGCTGCACTGGCTAACAATAAAGGTGCTGTAATTAACCGTGCAGTTAAAATTTTTAACTACCAGTAATATCCATGTTGTTTATCAAAGTGTAGGTTTTGCTTTTACTAAGGCAGTAAATGCAGCATCAATGCCAGTGAATGTATTTTAGAGATTGTAAATGTCATAATTTGACTAAATATAATTGTATGAACAGTACTAGAACACAATTGTGTGTATTAAAAAGGCAAATGTTCAAGTAAGACAAACAACTAAAGAAAGTCTGGAGCCTGTGCTAACACGCCCAACAAGTGCAGCATCATCACAATAAAAGCCATCACACATGAGGATCATTTAGATGACAGGGTCATGACAGTCACTTTCCAGATGTCACACTGAATTCCTTCACACCTACTGTTATTACCCCAAATTAATATCAATTTTTAACTATTCTCTGTATCCCTAATTTGCTCAGGTCAATGTTCTTCTCTTTCAGGATTTGTTGTGTGTTCAAAACAGTGACTAGGCAGCACCGTGATTAGTAATTTCCAGCTGCTTTTGAGTTGTTGTTTTTTTTTGCTTCTTGTCATTATGGAGCACCTTATACCCATCATTCCATCATATTTTTTCCACTCTTTCCCAACTTCCACCAAAACACTGTGAGGATGACAGCTGCCAGTAGGATCAGGCCGCTGGTTACTAGGTAAGCAATGGGCAGGAAATGGTTCTGACCTCCAAACCAGGTCAGTGTGGTCAGCACCACTTCCTTTCTGCCTTGGAAGTACTGCACAGGGAAGTCTGGAAAAGCAGAGGTCAAGGCTGAAAATACCAATTCTCAAAGAAGCTCACTGGAAAATAGCCAGTATCTAGTCCTAAAATAGTTCTTAAAACAGAGGAAACAAATCGACACAATGGGACATGTGTAAGTCACTGTAACTGATACCAAAGTTTCCACATAAAGTCATCGCTAACAGCAGCAAAAGGATACTGTAGGATATCTCAATGCTGTAATTCCCGATTGGAAGTCCATTAGTGAAGGGCTTGTTGGCTCGGTATAAAACCCCATAGAGCTTCTTGAAGTTGGGGAAGGCCGCCTCCCTCATCCATATGATCAGGTCATCATTGATGAAGCCATTGTTAGTCGGTTCAAGGGGAGCAAGCTCATACACAGGCTTCTGCCAGTACAGAGGCTTTGCTGTGCCTGGAGTGATCACAAACCGCACAATGAATGACAGCTGACTGAAATCTTGAGTCTGCGTTTGATCAAGGTTACATCTCTATGTACCTTCAAACACTTGAGCCAGAGTCAGGTTGTCAATCTTTGGATTGCGGAACTTGACATTTTTATCGGTGTACCAGGTGATGCCTCGACGTAACAGAGGAACCTTAACAGAAGAACCACTGGATCCATGATAGGTCAGAGAGAAGGAGTCTGAGAGATGTGAGTTAAAAGTCAGTGAGAGGAGAAGTGGAAGATGAGGTGTGATTAATGTGTGTTACCAGCGCTGTTTACCATTAAACATGCTGTTGGCCACAGCGCCACAGGGGGCAATAGGGAGTCCGTTCTGGTCTTTTGTGAATGGCTCGCAATATGAACTGGGGTTCTAGTGAAGGAACAAGATTAATGGAAGATTATTTAACAATGTAAAATAAGCATCAAAACAGTGATGGAAAGTTGCTAGGTACATTTAATCAGCTATTGTATAAAAGTACAATTTAAGGTACGTCCAGTATTTCAATTTCATGCCATCTTATACATCTACATCACTAACTTTCAGAGGGAAATTGTATATTTTGTACTAAACTACATTTATTTTACAGCTGTAGCTACTTTTTGGAGTACTGTACTTCAAAGTCAAACAGTAATCAATCTGTAATAATAATAATAATAATAATAATAATAATAATAATATTAAAAATGTAACAGTGAGATGGGTCATTCTTCTGCATAATAAGCATTTTTTTTGGTGGAATATATTGCTGTTAATACTGTAAATACTTTTCTCGAACGTTCTGAATGCAGGGCTTTTAATTTACTAGTTTTTACACTGCATAATTACTGCTTTAAATTAAGGAAATAATCTGACTACTTTGTGCAGTACTGTGTCAAACTGAACAGTTATGAACCATTTAAGTTCTACATTTCTGCATGCACATGATCTAC
>JAUBNQ010000013.1:7349170-7379044 GCA_032353495.1 Ctenopoma kingsleyae
CACTCCTGCACGCCCTCTCAGATCTGCAAATGAGAGGAGACTAAAAATTCCTTCTTCACGGGGTCTCCGATCCCAATTGAGTCTATTCTCCTTTGTTGTCCCTGGCTGGTGGAATGACTTGCCCTGCTCCATTCGACTAGCTGAGACTATCACTACCTTTAAAAAACATTTAAAAACTCATTTGAAATACTTTTTACATGCACACACACATTCACAAAAATTGTCTAGCACTTAACAATACACAAATTTTTTTTAACAAATTCCTAGCATGTTCTTTATCTTGACAAGTTGGGTCTTATCAGGGCTCTTACTTTGTAGTAACTCAGTATTTACAGAACCTGAATGGTAGTTGCTTGTGTCTTCTCCTTGTAAGTTGCTTTGGATAAAAGCGTCTGCCAAGTAAAGTTCAACAACATTTCTATCTGGAGGTAATAATGGGTTTTTGTTGTAGCATTAACACCACACACTGACAGTAAGAAAGGAATATTAATATTGTTAACTCAATAAATTGAGGAGATACCTTTAAATTTGTCTTCCTGCCAACCAGCTGTCCATCATCTCTGGAGTCCATGTATCTGCGAAGGTTCTGATGGAAGTTTCTGAGACCGTAGTAGAAAAACACATCTCCCTAAAACAGCAGCAGGAAACATCAGACATACACATCATGTCAGGATGTGTACACAGAAACCTGCTACACTGAACTGTCCACAAGTTTCACAGAATTTGATCAAATGTGTCCACTTAAAAGCTTTTTAGAGCTTTCAACCATACTTATATCTCTTGAAAAAGCCTGTTTTTTTTCACACTATGTCAAACGTGCACATTATTTACCTTGAATGATTTCTCAATGGCAAACACGACTGTACAGCTGCAGCTCTCTGCTGCATTGCTCACATTTTTACGCTTTTCAAAACATCTATCACACGTCCCAGCCTCTGTGTAATCCAGCTGAAGAGACAGGAAAGAGTTAATTGTAAATCGTGGTTGTTCCTGTTTAGACCTTTACCTCCGTTACTCCCATTTTTATTACACAAAAGGACATTTATCACATTAATCTTTGTCTGTTATACACATTAACTTTGTGTTTTTTACTTTTTCTAATTTTCTATATATCCAAAAAGTTCTAAATAAGCAAGTGCAATCAGAAACATATAGACTCACCTTTATTTCCTGTGTGCTCTGTACTGTGAGAAGCAGCCATACACCCAACACCAAACATATCAAAGCCATAAAGTAGAAGAAAGGCAGCACTGTGTTAGCTGTTAGCATGGGAGACCAGGCAGGTAGCCTCTGCTGTTTGAAAGCTGAGTTGTCTGGCCTGCGAGCCAAGGGCCCAGACTTGTCCTTCACTTTGCCCATCAGAGAGATTTTCACTTGAGGACAGAAAAGGAACTTGCCGCACAGCCAAAAACCAAAACGTGTGCTCGAGAAGGCGCTACTATCTTCTCTTCCTGTTCTTTATTTCAGCAACATCTCCCAGCACACACGCAGCTCTGTTTGCCAAGAGATTTTCCCAGCAGGCCTTGCAGGGTGGGTTAGACCGTTGTGGTATGTTACTTATTAACCACAATCCTTTACTTAACTACCTCATTTTGTTTCCTGCTACTTTCATTTTCTTTGTGATTCTGTTTTTTGTTCGTCTTTGCTGTCCTTCCTACAAAACAAACACGGGTTTCTGTTTGTCGTCAAAATGACTGGAGAATACGTTTTATGTCTCAGCAAAACGCTTCATCAAAGGATGTTATTATAAATGGGGCTTCCTAGTGGACAAGTAAACCCGTGACCTCACAGTCTCAGTAGGAGGGACTTTCCGAGGTCAGAGTAAACAAACAAGAGGATGCTGGTTTCATTCCGAGTCTGTTTATTCAATCCATCACACTGAGACATTGTGTTGGACCATGAGTGAACAAACAGCACCACATATTTGACACAGCCTGTCAAAATAGTAAAAGCATAGCACAGGTTTCACAGCGACACAAAAGGGAAAACAACAGGATGAGGCCCATCGGCACTGATGTCACCAGTGTCTTGAACATTAGAACATCACTTTAACCATCAAATCATGAAGGGAATCATAAACAGGTTTACAACGTGCAGTTAAAAAAGTCCAATTTTGACTTTGTTTTCTTTGCAGCCATTCAGGATACCACTATCCAGCAGCTTCATAAAGTCCACTTTGACCTGAAAGAGACGGACATACAGTACATGATGTACACTGTAGAAGTGCTCTGCTCCAGACAAAATATTCCTCTTTGAATAATAATAATGTCTGATTTTTTCCACCTCTAAATTTTCACTGAAACACCTATAATACTATGTAATATTTACTACAATATACAAATATTTGTTATGCATATTAAACATATGCATAACAAACTGATGGACATCAAATAATGTATATTGGACCATAACTGGCTTTAAAAGTAGTTGCAAAGTCACAAAGCTGTGGTCGTGTGTAGGGCTGCTATTAAGGATTATTTTCATTATTGATAAATCATTTGATCAATAAAATATCAAAGAACTGTAACAAATATCAATCACAATTTCCTAGCACACAAAGTAACATCTTCTCATTGTTTGTCTTTTCCAGTCAACAATACAAAAACTAAAGATGCTCATTCTATCACATTAGACAAAGAAAAGTGGCAAATCCTCACAGTTCAAATGCTGTAGAAATCTCATGAATTGTAGGTAACTAGGAAGACTTTCACTATATTCAATAAAATATAATAACAATACAAAAATAAAATGCTTAAAGTGCTGCAGTGTGATTAGTCAAAACAAGCTAATGATCGTTTCAGCCCAGCAGGGGGCAGTAAATCACCTCAGGAACGTCCACCATCCTTCTGAGCTTCTGGTCCCTCCAGTTCCAGTCCAGAACCAGGTATCTCAAAGCACACAAGTTCAAACCCTCTAGAACAAAACAATGAGAGCTCCCATTGATCAGGAATACTTTAAAAGCTATGAAGTTAAACAGTGAGACTACGGTGTCCACACCTACCTTTCTCAATAAGAGCACTGATCCTGCCAGGTGTCCCCACTCCAATGTGGGTGACACCTTTCTGCAGCAGCTTCACCTGCTCCTCCACCTGTAATGTCAACGGGAACACACAAAAATAACTGCTCTGGTAAAACTTGCACACAATTCACACGCATCTTAAATGCCATCTCTAATACCTTAATATGCTTTGCAAAAAGCTTTACGGCTTTGGCTTCACCTTTGAAGGTAGTCAGCTGCCTGGGAATAACACAAAACACACAGCGCTCATGTAAGTCTAATTAAGAATTTCCAATGTGCAAAAATCATCAGTAACTGCTGGTGTGTCCCTTACTTGATGAGCTCAATGGTTCGAAGAGCAGAGCTACAGACGATGAGAATAACCACCGAACTCTTATCTGTGTGCTGCTTTTGAATCTTTGCCCACTTGGGACAAACTATCAGTAAGAGGAAAAGGAAGAAACAAAAGAGAAGCGTCTATGTTTAACACTAACAGGTGACAGAAGGTTTATTCAAACTAAGATTAAAAATAACACTCACCCTGTTTCAGATACGAGGAGAGGCTATGAGTCAGGTCATTACTGGACAGGAAACAGGAGTCTGGAAGATGCAAGAGGGCAGACAATGACCTTGGTCAGTCAACAGATCAGCAGATATTGATTGAAGTTTCAAGTTAAAGGGGACTTCCTCTGACTCACCCTGCAATTTGAGCTCCTCCTGCTCAATCACAGAGCGCTTGTCGGAGAAGTACTGTGTGATCACTTTCTGCAGATCAGCTGGACAGCCTGCTTTGGGTTCTGAGGTGGCCAAGACATCTGTAATTGTCTTCTTCTTCTACAAAACAAAATATATTACTGCATACTACTGTCGTACGGCTTTTTTTTTTTTTTGCAACAGCAGGTGCCACCACACTCACCTTCCTCTTTTTTTTTGGTTTAGTTGACTTTTCATCCTCAGTCTCTTTCTTTTGAGGAATTATACACTCTTTCTGTGAAAACAATACATGCAGAACACACAGTTCAGGTTAGTATGTAAATTATAAAATGAATTGTGTATAATCATCAGTAGTTTCATACATCACATACAGTTTACAGAAAATCATTCTACTACATATACACAATGTACTTTACCAACCAATATTAGACACATTAGGATCAGATCACAAGTGAAATGAGTTTTAGTAAATATGGACCAATGTGCAGCCCATCCTTATTTAAACTGACTATATATTAATTATTTTGGTTTGATTGAATTTTAGAACTCTTGTGTTATTTTTAACATCAGCAGATGTTATGGAGAACAGAAACAAACAATGTACTGCATGCATGTAGTACTGAAATAGAATCACATTAGAATACCTGTTCATTACTTTTCTTTTTCTTGGCTTTAACCGCTTTCTCTGTTATCTTCCTCTTCTCTGGTTTTGTCTTTGTGTTTGTTTTTTCTGTTGGCTGCATCTGTTGTTCTGTCTCCTCCTCTGCCTCAGACACATCTGAAAAAAAAAAGACATTTTTCCATATTTATAAGTTAACTTGCAACTGAGAGCTGCACAAAATAAGGAAATTGTTAAGATTATGTAAAAACAAACCTATAAACTACATAATATTCTGTCTCAGGCTGATTCTCCAGAGCACATTTCAGGCACCAAAGCAAAGCCAAAAAAACACTACCTGGTAAAAACATTACCTGGAGTAACAGCAATGTAGCAGACCTCAAACCAAGCATCTGGTTATATTTAGCCACCCTGTTGCTACCACTTGTGCATACCCTTTGTCTCGTGGTATGAGGTCATGCTCAGACCCTTTGGTATGCTTGTTCAAAATACTTCAGCTTTAAAAACAGATGTCAGAATGAACTCTGCAATACATTGTGGGTTCTATTGCAGTGTCCTTCCTGGTTGTGCATATTTTAAATACTGGTACTTTATAGTACTTCCTGTGTATCTTCGATATGAAAGAACAGATGGGCCGACACCCCCAGTGGATAGGCTAAAAATCCTCAGATGTATCTGCAAAAGCCAGTTTCGGGTGGGGTCATGTCACTACGGAACATTTCAGACAGGAAAAAAGCTTTTCAACAGCTGTACGGGTTGAAATTTAAAGAAAATTGCACTTACTATCACAATGCTATTTGAAGCATCATGACAGATAAAATAGAATTAACGAGAAAAGATTAAAAAAAACTGTTACTGTTAAAATTTGATTTCTGATTCTGAAAGATGCAAAAATTAAGATTAAATACCAAATTTATGCAGTTACAGCTCCTGCAATGACAGTTTTATATCACTATTAACTGAATATATATGTGGATCTTATACAGTTAATTGGACTGAGAAATATTTAAAGACATCACCATGCTGGTGTCTCAGTGACCCAGCATCAATAGTTTACATTAATTTTTATAGACAAAACAATTGATCGAAAATAACCCACACATTGAGCTGCAATGATAAAAATTGCTAGTTGAAGTCCTAGTGACCTCTCCTTTAAAGTTAATTGAAAAGTAGATATACACTGTGTGAAATAGTGGGAGTAACCACACATAAACACTTAAAAGTTGGAATAATGGGAGGTTTTTCTTTGAAAGTTTACAGACTAACAAATGTCCTTTTCAAAGCTATTAAGCCTATGAGAGCTCTGTATAAGATAATGGTTAACAACAGTTCACCAGCCTCTGACCTGCTGCAGCATGCTGCTCCAGAACAAGAACATTCCCAAAAGGCCACCATACATTGACTATCTAACACCTGACTCCAGATTTCCTGCCTTGTTCTCTAATCTCACAATCGATTCATCTAATCTTTATTATCAACCATCTGTTGTTTTTTTCCTTCCTTGTGGCCATTACAGTCAAGGGCCACAGGAAAAAAAAAGGCAATCTGAAAGATGGATGGGGAATCTTAGTCCACACTTGCTCTCGCATTCTCCCTCAGGTCTTTTTCCTTTCCATCATTCCACAGCCACACTCATTTCCACTGCATCCCTAACGTCATCCTTGTTTATTACAGTTATCCGTCCAGGCAAACGCTCCTTCTGCTGAGAGACCACCCCCAATATTGATGGGCCTAGCAAACCATTCAACTCCTTCCCCTGCTCCTCATCCCTTTCTCACTACTACTCTGCACTGTTGTGAGGAAAACAGGGGTTAGACAGGTTCTCAGGAAGAGAGGACAGAGCAAAGAAGGAAGAAGAATTACAGAGGTGAGGAGGACTTTGTGCAAAGAAATTGGAATTTGATGGAAGATAAGTTCAAACCAATCTAGTGAGCAGTCCACCAGTTCAGCTGCACTGGGTAAGTGTTTTTTTGTACTGGTACTGATCATTAAGTATAAATATAAAGTGAAGTGTGTTCAGTGAGCTGTGAAATACATACTAACAATCAGTCCAGATGTTAACCAAACCCTCTGTTGACTCTAAGGTGCTGACAGAGCAGTCATACTGATGTTAGTCCTGAAAAAAAAAACCAACTCGGAAACCTCCTGTTGGTGACGCGCTGATGATTCACTATGTATTTACTTTATTGTTGTTAGAGAGCAAATATGCTGTCTGGATATTCAATATTAACAATCAGGAGTAGACATGCACTAAAATGGAAGCACATATATTTGTATGGATACATGTCTACAATTTACAATGACAAAGAGAGTATTGGAGGTTTCCCTGCAGCACTACCATAACATATCCATGAAACTGCTTTAGAAAGCAGATGGCCATTAAAAGAGTCAGTTAACCCTAATGACAATGAAACATTTAATACAGGACATTCTGAGTATCTACAGTTTAGAGAAAAAATATGCAGAATTTAACATAGGAATGCACTGTCCACTTTTAAATAATAAACAGTCTCATTACATGCAAACCTAAAAATGCTTGTGACTTTGGAATCTGTACTAGTTACACTAACAGTGTAACCCCACAGTAATATCCCTGACGTGTCTTCTCTCGCTCACAGTGTGAAAGTGTGAAATCTGTACTTCAGGTATGGCTATATCTCATTACATATTTCTGTTTGACCAATACTGGGTAATAAACATTGTCTTTTTGCTTAAGGCCAGTTTGAAACAAGATGAACGGACACTGCAATAGCGAACAAGGTCATTCAAAAATTAGGAGTAACAGCCTGAGAATTAGCTGTGATTTCTTCCATCCATAATCAACATTTATTAGAGGACCTCTAAAGTAACAATGGCCCGAGGGCCCAATTTTCACCGTAATTAGCACCTGACTTATTAAAGCCTTAGACGCAAGACAAACATGACTGATTGATCACACACAAGTCTTCTAATGACGACCAAAACGAGCTGAGGCTAATGCTCCAACCTGATCAATATTCAGTGTTGAGATGCAAAGGGATTAGTGAATGTGGCTCTGTGCATGACATAAAAGAGATAAAACATACCTGAAATAAGATTAGTGACAAATGAAAATGAAGCTGCTACCACGGGCATCAGAACAACTGATGACATAAACTCTACAAATCTCTGGATATCTGTTGGATGGATGAACACCAATTTCCAAAAGATGTTCCTTCATGTACTATTTTAATCAAAGCGGCACAGAGTGATGCCTGTTAGGTTGTATCAGTTCACAATTGCCCAAAAGTGAACTAGTTCTAGCATTCAAACCTCACACCCTGTGCATAGGTTTTGGGTTTTCTATTTATTTGTTGGAGTAAACAAGTACATGCAAGAATATGGCCAGGGATAACTCATCCAACTACATCAATTTCTTCCATTTTTTATCTTAATATGATGCAATTTTCACACTAATAAACACCCAAATGTGCAGCTATTGACCTCTTATTTAGAGTCGGAGGGAGTGTAACCTCCTGCTGTATGGTGTGCATATACTACCACACTGTACGGCTGCATGCTTGTTAAAATGCATTGTCTTGTTTCCTCTTTCTTTATACAACAGATACAACGTATGGGTGTGTAGGAAGTGCGCATGCTTTCATTAACCTGCTCATCTCTAATGGCTGATCAATAGAGGCGACTGGTTTTAATGAGGATGCACTGACGGCATCCAGTTGATCGTTTCAGCTTCAGACATGGTAAGATTTGGTTGTTTTTAAGAGCGATGTTCCCACTCATGTAAACTGGCACAGTGTCTATACAACAACGAAGGCCATGACCTCAGAAAAACTCTTAATCACCACTTGTCAGTTTATTCAATTAGTCTGATTAAAGATACCACTACAGCCCCTGCAGAGGGATAAAACAAACCAATTAGATTTTTTATCCTCCTGCGACCTCAGTCCATTATATACAATACATGCTCCCCAACCCCCAAAGATGCTGTGTGGTATTTTGATGTAACAGTGCTTCTATAAAAAAAATATATTTTTGATTAATTTAATTCAGCGCTTGCTTCAGGAATCAATAACTCATCTCAGGACGTGTACTATTGCCTGATCTTGGAGTGCTGGTGGATGGAGGAGTGGGTGTAGCAGTTGCTGGTTTTGGAAGCTGCAGCTTCCTGTCTAAAACCACAATATGAGCATGTGTTATTGTTAAATCAATAGGGACTTAAGGCTGCATGCACAAAATTTGTAAGCAGGGTATAGTGGAATGAAGAGAACACCAGTGTCTGGTTACAAATTCAGATGGCTTCCAGCACTTAGCTTTGACCTATTCAGTCCTAAAATGTTTTCTTTGTATTAACTTAGTTGTTGCTCCATCAGTTGTTGTGATGTGTATCCAAAGACGTCAATCTTTGAAGCCGTCTAAGCAAAGTTGAAATAAAGATAAAATCCTTTGGAGGATTCACAATAGTTGCGGGTTTGCTGGCAATCTCTTCAAGTTCTTGTTCGTGTTTGTCAGTACGGCTCAGAGCTCAGGCATGAGGATGGTGCAGGTGCAGGGATGAAGTATCACCAGCAGGAGGAGTAGTAGATGCACAGTAAGGCCAACACGCATCACAACTGAAGATTCTTAAAAACATATTTTGAAAGAGTAACATGCTCTAAACTCCTGCGACTGGTGTTGTGTATTAAACTTGCATCACAGTAAAGTAAATGTGCTTCCTACTCTAAGAAAAGCAAAGACAATCAACACTCTAAACTACTTACAGTATTTATGTTTTACTCCAGACAGAAACAGCTATACACACAATCTGATGTTTGTTATCTCTACAGGGAACAGGTGCTTCTTGTTGTCACTAAGTTCACCTAAGTAAGACCAAGTTTGATGCTCAAGGACAGTGCAGATTTTACTTCAATCAACCATCGACTGTTTAACATGACTGTATGTCTTAGCTGTGTAGTTAAAAGAGACCTTGAATTATGCATGTCTATACAGAGTCTATGGACACGTGTGTGTGTGTGTGTGTGTGACTGTATGTATGTATGAGGATTGCAATGTCTCTGCTGATACTCCTCTTTATTATAGTCGTGTGTCTGTGTGTCTGGTTTGTTGAATTATTATTATTCAGCTTCATAGGAGAGAGTAATCAGTTAAAAAAAAAAGTTAAAATAGTTAAATTGCCTTGTCTCAGTGACAGCCATAATTTTTTGCTCTTTTAATTGACTGCTCTGTGTGGTATAATGATCCAATTTATACTGGGACACTGACATCCACGTGTTTCAGTCAAGCCAATCCTGCCTGGAAGAGTGTGATAGGAGCCCTTGATGTTGCACAGGAGGTGCTCATCAGAGATACCAGGTTATGTAAATAACCCAAAGCTTTTAAGCTTTCGCAAGAGCCAAATGAGGAAACACATTTCTCACCTTGACAGCATATTGTAGCTTATGTAATGTGGGTACTGTTATTGGCTAAATTAGACTGATAAACCTCAGCTTAAATAAGTATGCTTCTGGCACTACTCTCTATTGACATCACAGCTCTGTTTCCTGTCCCCTTTGTTCTTTATTTACAGACATATTCCTAATCTTAACATCTATTCCTCCCTAGCTTATTTCTAAAAGCCCCTGAGGCTGGTATCATATGCATGATATTAGCAACACTGCTCACAGCCTTCACTCTGTCATTCGCCAATGCAAGTCTCTTATGTAACACATGTGGAATTTAAGCATCTGACATCATCACAAAATGAGGAGTTAAATGTGTTTGTACGTCTGTATACAAGCACATCCATGAACACCACTGCGCAAAACAGTGGGATTTAACAACAAAACTAAACAAAAATGATTCCTAGAAGACACAGCTTGCACCAGAGCACAACAATGCAAACCATATTTCATTACATCACTGACCAACAAATAGTTGTGTCTTGGCTTTCCACAGCTATTGTTACCATTTCATTTACAGACAATAGTTACATGAATGTAGAAAAGACCACATGCAATAATTAAGCCTTACAAAGAAAAGAAAGTAACAACATGTATTAAGATGTAATGTCTCATTTCAGCTGTCTACTTATGATAAATAAAATGAATAATGCATTTTTGACTCAATTTCCAGAAAGATTTTTCTATTATATTTAAGTTACACAAGGGTTTAGTGTGCGAAAAATGAAGGGGTCTGAATATTTTCTGAAGTCACTGCAAATGGCTGCTACTGAAGTGTAATCCTTCTGCCTAAATGGGAAAATGCAGTATTTGATTCAAAGTAGAGCCAAAGGTTCAAATTATTAATAAAGCTTTAAAGGGAATCTAAATCATAATAAACTGTTTGTACTCTTTCATCAGCCTCAAACCCAACATTCAGTAAATCTAAAAGGATTGGGGACTTTAAGCAGCATGGACAGCAGGAGCACTGCCATAGCCACATCTGGCGATTAAAACTTATCAATGCAATAAATGGTAAATAGAGGCCAAACTCAATTGTCAATCAATACCTTCTGCCAGCCACAGAAAAACAAAAATGTAAGACACTTATGTTTAAGTCAGAAAATAGCTGCCGTTTTCAGAAATCGTCCTTGCTATAAGTAAGGCATGTGGTATATAGTATTTGTAATATCACATCACATTTTGTTAAGCCCATCTACAAGAATAAAACTCATACTCTAACACACCAAGCACAGTGTTACACAGAGTGATTGTAGTACTTGCAGCGAAGGTGGTGGATTGTCATCTAATGCTCACTCTATGCTAAAGTCACCACTATACGAGGCATTCTGCAATATGTGCAGCCTAACCACACACATAATCGCAAAATACTACAGCGGCGTTGCTGATGACAAAATACATTTAAAGGCTGTTCAACATCTCCTATCCACTCAAGCTGGCTTGCTAACTGTATAATTTTTCTGTTATTCCGCTCTTACCGACAATGCCTGCAGTACTGTGCTCCTGCCAAAACATACATCAGACAAACAGAATGTGAATTGTAGAGTGCAATGCCAACTTGACCCTGGAAACTGGAGGCCAAAGAGGACTCCGGGGCACAGACTGAGCCAGCCTCAAATGACAGGTGGATGTAAAGTGGATATGAGCCGGGAATGAGTAACTAGAGCAGGGGTCTCAAACTTAAATTACCTGGGGGTTGTAGGACAGGTTGTTTGGTCCAAGGTGTGGAAGAAATTTCAGACGAAAAATAACATTTCTTTTTCCAAAAATACATTTCAACCACTGCATACAGTACTAAGCTGAACAGTTCTCAATACAATACATTTTTTTCAGATAGTTGCATCAGGAGGTCACTTAAAGTTGCTCCTTTAAAAAAAAAAAATCACCACAAATCGCTGTAATGAATAACAAAAGAGAACTACAGGGAGACGGTCAATGCCTGGCACAACTGGAAAGATGTAGGGGGAAGTTATCCAACACATCAAACATACTGTTTGGAAGAAGTACATAAATCCACCTTAACAAAGCTTGAGAATTGAAAGCATTTGCAATCTACATAGTTTATTTCTATGTTTGCTTGTTAGACGTCTTTGGTTTCCTTGCCTTTGTTGGCATACTGCTACACTTCTTGGCATGTTACTCCTACAAACTGTTATCACATGACCCACTTGCACACATACTTGTATGTTTGATACTAACAGACAAAATAACACCATCAAAACACCGCTTCATCGTGCTTCCAGTAGTCAACAGCACCTTTAAATGACATAAAAAAATATAATATAAAAAAGTGCAATAAACACAAGCAAAGACCTCCTAAGATGTGAGGGCCTTTTGCAGGGATAGGTGTAACCATTCCCACAACCATCTTTCACTTTACTGTTCATATGCCACCTGTGTGTACATGCAGACATTTGGGAGACGGTGCAGTGAGTGAGATTATTATCTGTAAGTGTTAATCGTTTATTCTGGACACAGACGTGCCTGCCCTGGGTGGTGATCAGATGAATAAACAGAGTCGGCCAGCCACATGTGTGGCGGCCAACCTGCCTGCCAGTGGACAGTCCTCTGTGGGGCAACCCTGGCAACCATTATAAAGGCCGACTCTGGCTCTGAGCCACAACTTAAGGGGTATTTTCACATGCCTGGCACTGTGTGGGAGTGTGCTTAGACATCAGTGTACATGTGCTCGTCTAGACACTGCAAGCACACTAAATAAAGAGCACAGTCTGAGTCATGTCATCTGTGTATGAATGTGTGAGAGAGGGAATTGTGAGGTGGTCAGACCCCATCAACATGAGTCAATTGAAGGCCAAGGGCAAGGAAACGGCAGCACGTGTCTTGGCTCGACTGTTCACATTAACAACACCAGTGGATGGGCAGAGAAAAAAAGAAATATACACACACTCATGTCCAAGAAAAACAGACCCCAGGCCACCACAGAAAATATGTGCCAAAGAGCAACAACTCACATCAGCTCTGCCGCATGCATTTATCACATGTACCAACCCTGAGTTAAACCTACTGAAAATGATCAGTGAAGGTTTGTTTCAGTCTGAATACAATCTCTCTAGACAAAAAATATCAAATTAATAATCAGTGTTCAGATTTAATGTACTCGGCATATTAAGGAGTGCTATGAATATGACTTCTGAGTACACAAAGTATTAATAGTTTGCCTAATGAAAATTCCTCTCCAACTGTGTTCTGTGAACTTCCATCATCCTTTATGTTGCTTCAAAGAAGTGGAGCAAAGGAACACAGGGACAGCTAAGACGGCTACATCTGTCTTCCTGATTGATGCAGAGAGGGCATCTAAAGGAAGGGAGGGAGTTTGAGAACGTCACACTTTATTTCCACACAGAGGCCAAGTGAAAGATACCTCTTTGCAGACACCATTTATTAAGTAAGACACTCTCACAAAAGGATGTTACTGACTACAATCAGAAATAGCTGAAGGGCTTGCTTTCTGTTTGGTCTGTTTTTCTTACACAGTGTTTGTACTTTATGTACCTCTGTTCATCTTGTTCAGACAGTCTCATGGTTGCTTTCAGGCCTTGATCACAACAAGCAGATGCTACCTGTCTATGCGTATGTGTTTGCACAGGAGGTGGCTGTTTTAAGGTTCAGAAAGAGAATGTCTAACAAGCACCAATAAAAAGGTCCGAGGAGGTCTTTAACAACTACACTGAAAACAACCTCTGGGTGTTTTTAAACTATTTCATCCAATTGCTTTTCTCAATTTCCACAAAAAGGAAAACACATGGACCTTTAGTTACTTATCTAAAGAAACCTGACCAACAACTGGGGAATAAGAGGCGTTCTGGGCCTCTGTGAGAGTCTGGAATAGAGAAGCAGAGCTGAAGACCAAAGAGGTGACATCATCTTTCACTAATATGAACCTGCTTGCTTTCTCTCTCTAAATATGGGTTGCAAACACCAAGTCAGAGAAAGCTGGCTGGCTGGCTGACACTTTTTACTTGATGTGATCTGCTACGAAAAGCACATGCTGCACACGTTAAGCTCTTATGTGGTCTGCAATCAACATCCTACTTTATGGCAACCTTTGGACCTTTTGTAGGCCAAGATGACAGTGATTGCTGTAAAGGTGCAGAAAGAAAAACTTTGAGATGACATAAGTCTTGCACAAAGTAATGCCAGACACAGGCCCAGTCGTATTTGTAACACCTACTGTTACTAAGGAAGCCTTCTGACTCTGTATCAGCCTAGAAAAGTTTATGTAATCTACATCAGTCAGTCCTTTATTAAAGCCACACAATATCAGTCAGTCCTTTATTAAAGCCACACAATAACCACTTGTACTATAAAGCATAGCCTTGTTTAACCTCTTTGATGGGTAGCACATATTGTCTCCACGTTCAGGAATCTCCATCTCCAATCATTTCTCATTCTCCAGTTCCTCACAGGTAGACTATAAGACCATCGTCGTAAAACAGCTAAATTATTTATTGGAATAAAGGTCCTCCAAAGTACGACAACACCGTCTCTCTTCTACTCTGCTCCGGCTCCCAAAATCATTATCCAGAGGAACAACATGAGAAACAAGAGGGAGAAGTGGGTGGACAGACACAAACGAGAACACCTGTCCCGTGACGACTTGTTGTTTCTGCTCAGTATCCTGGAGGGAGAACTACAGGTAAGGTCCTTAACGCCAACATATACATACATTCTGTTGTTTGTCCTAGCTCATGTGAAGCTCAAAAGTGACTTTACAGCCACAAAGTGAGGGTGTGACTCTAACTACAGCTACCACAATTTATTCAACTAAATTTGTTGCATTGTTTGTTTACACTAGGCCAGAGATGAGGTAATTGCTGTGTTGAAATCAGAGAAGACCAACTCAGGTCTACTGGGGGCACACTATGGTGCGAGTGGACCAGAGAAGGTGCTTCGCGCACTGCAGAGAGACTCCCTCCGTACCCAGCAGGACCACCTGCAGGACGTCTACAAAAAACCAATTACTGAGGTACCAACAGCCAATAGTAAGACACCAGACACCATATGGAGCGGATAATCATATTTAATGAGATGAATGCATTACTGTCTGAGAAAAGAGCATCTATTACTACCGCATCATTGCACACATTTGTTATTTTGCACTACAGGTGTAATATTTACTAGATCTATTCTTTGGCAATGATTATGTATATGTCAACTGTACTGTTTTTTCATGTGTTGTACTAATCTACAGACCAAACTGTCTGCAGTTTTTGTAAGGTTTCTAATTCTAATGAAATAATAATCCTAAGCAACCAGAATCTTGTTTCAATTAAATATTCTACTGTCTAAGCCAGCTGTATTGAGGTGGAGGTCTTAATTCTTAAAAGTGGTTAAGACAGAAACCTTTCCTAATTTAGGTGAATTGATCCTTTAAAATTACAACTGGCATTCTTCAATACAATGCACAAGTGTAAGCCTGGCGCCTTTTGGCTGTTACAATAATACTGTAAGATCTTTACTTGCCACATTTACACCCCATCCACAAATCTAGGTACACTAAAATATTTTTAACAGCCTGTTCTGTTTTCCCCTTTCCCATCAGCTCAAGCACTTGGTGGAAGCCCACAAGTGCTCGTCCAAGCGAATGATGGAGCAGCTTCTCGAAGTGTCCCGCTCTCACAGCAGTGCCCTGTTCAGGCTAGAGGAGCAAGAGAGGAGGCACAGGGCTTTTACCCAAAAAAGCAACTGCCTCACCACTCTAGTGGAACAGGACAGAGAAAGGTCGGTGCACCAAACCCCACAGGCTCTTATGAATGCCTAAGAAAAGACAACATTGATATTTTATAGTTCCCACTAAATTGGTAGCCTGCGTTAAAGCTAGACTAGAAATATCCACCCGTTCCTTTCAGAATCCCTCCTAATGTAAAAGAGATGAGGATTTACAGCTAGCGTAGAAGAGGATAAGGGATTAAAGTATTTCACCACACTGGAACAAGCTAGATCTGAGCTCTGTGATGTACACTTGTGCAGGCTGAGATTCTTTTAGTCTGTGTTGGTCTGTAATGCTCTTCATGGCTGAGCGAAAGAGCACAAGCGCCGTTGGCTGCTGCATTTCTACCAGACCGTGTTTGTGACCACAAGACTGTACTTAGAGTTACTCCACTCAGACACAGTCCATTACATCCTGGACTTGGTTAGAACTTGTGGCCACCCTGGCTCTGTTCACTCTCCCTTGTAAACACATAAACATGCACTCGTATGCAATTACATGTGCAGTCTAAATTGGCACCCTTCCCCCTCAGTTCAACAATACCACACAGTGCAAGATGAAGTTTTATTCTAAACTAAGTAATGGGGCTAAGGCTTTGCTAGTGGGTAGAATAAATCCATTCCCAATAAAGAGCACATTTAGATTTGGCCTACGGCTATATCTAGGTCTAACATGAAGGTGGTTATTGGTTCCCCTGTGCAATTTGAGGCCCCAACAAGGCTGCTGTGTTGAAGTTCCTGGTTGTCTCGGTTCATGTACCACCAGAGTCCACTCTGTAATCTAGCTATGTAGAGACTGGACCAACACTGGGCTTGCAGCCTTGGGAGGAGACTAGTTGTCTGCAGCTGTGTGCCAAAGTGAAAACGTTTTACTGATCCACCACAGGCACACACACAATTAAAGACCAAAAATAGTCATGCCAGTAGAGTGATTAAGTTTACTAGAACTCCGTCTTTTCAAATACAATGTGGAAACCCTAAACATGCACACATAAAGGCTTTGTGGTTCATCTTGCCCTAATGATGATTAATACATGAGTAGACAGCATGTCTGTGGTGTGGTGTGAACCCTGTGTGGCTCATACATTCCTGACTGCTGGAACATAGGATTTTCATCTGCCCGCCTGCCCTTCTTTATGAATTCCCTCTAAGAACACGTCTAAAATATGACACTGTAAATTCATTACATAAACTAAAGAATGGGCTGAAAGGACAGAAACAATTAACTGATAAGTCAATCACTAGAAGAAAAAAAAAAACCAGAATCAATAGTTTCACTCCCTTTCAAGCAAAATTGACAAACATAATCTAATATCTAAATTTTAATTTAGATCTACTACTGCTTACCTTGTTTTATATGACTGTAAAAGGAATCAGACTGTCGGTCAGCAAAATCAATAAACCTGAAGCTGTCACCTTTGCCATTTTAAGATATGTTATAGATCAAATGATTTATGAATCACTCTGGAAAATATTTGGCAGAATTATTGATGATACAAATTATTATTAATCACAGTTATACTCTAACCCCTTATAACTGAATAAATCATCCTCATTGCACAATCAATCGACACAAAGCCGTGTCGCTGGGGCACACTTCAAAAAAAGTTTATAATCCTTTTCTTTGTATTTCCAGCTACACCATCCTTATGGTTAACCACACAAGGCACACGCTGATGTGATACGCCTGTTCCTTTCATCTCTTTGCCATTCTGTCCTTCTTACATTTTACTCTGAAGTAGCCTAAATATTTAACTCAGAGAATTTCCACTCCTACTCCAAATCCTCTTCAACTATCTTTCAACCCCCCCACTTTTCAAAGCGTATGCAACTCAGCTTGGCTTAAAATCAACACCACCCTTTCTTTTTCATTTCCCTAAAGACGTAACTCCACAAGGTGCCATGTGCAGAACAGATGACCTGTTTTAACTGAACTATACAGTATATTCCAGTCATGACATATAATCTGTTTATGCCATAGCATGATCCCTGTTGCGTGTCAATGGATGATTACATTTGCACATCACAATGCAGCAATCTGGTTGTTCCAACCTCAGCTATCTGAACATACTGTAAGCCGGTATGTGCTTCCTGTGGTCTGTCAATGGGCTGACAGCATCTCAGCATTAACCGCACACACATGTTCAACACACAAAAGACATCCATGCTCTCATCTGTCCAACTACATTCTGAAACACTACACAGACTCTACCCTACACCCACAAAACCGTTTTTTGAAAATCCATCGTGTTTTCACTCCGCAAATGATGTGGCCTTCTCATCAATACATCATCAATAAGTGCAACAGAAAGGGATGCTATGCTAGTAACTCTATGCCTAGATACAGGCATGCTGTGGACTAAATAGTCTAAATTGTGCATAAATGCTTAAATTCACAATGATAACATGTTTAAAGTATTTAGGACACATTTACGTACGGAAAAGTCAAAGGAAAGGGAAAAGTCAGGGGATCACCAATCTTCTGGGAACCATGAAGGTGTGTACATAATTTCATTGCAGTTAACTGCATTATAGCGGTTCAGGCATTTTACCAAAATGCATAAAAGACAGCAGCATTTCCTTTTCTGGGGACCATGAATGTATTTACAAAAGTTAATACAGATCCATGGAATAATTGTTTATTTCAGTCTGGATTAAAGTGGTGGACCAACTGACCAACAGAGAGACTAAGCTTGTCATGATGGCTAACAGGCAGTCAGTTACAAAAAAAGCCTTTGACTTGATTGAATATAGTGGAGGAAACACTTTGTGGACTTTGCTTAAAGAAAAAGGATAAAGTAAACTTGGCTGTGCTATAGCGGAAACCCACAGCTGTTCTGTCCATCCCTCACGCTCAAACATATCCACCATCTGCCTGCTCAGCCAATAATGTGTCACAGGAAGATCTCCATAAATTACCATAGGAGTCTGGCAGTGCATCACTTCACAGCAGAACTGCTGTGGTGACTGCAAGCTGTTGGGCCCATTTATTAGCTATACTGACCATATGAGGTCAGTTTAGTCATTGCTTCAATTTTATTAAATGTGATGATAAATGAAGAGAAGAAAGGCAGAACAGACTGCCTGAGCAGCTGTTTTTTTTCCCATCTTCAGTATGCCTCTTCAATGACCCTAAACAGGAGCGTTCAGTACAACTAGCCGATTTGTCCAAGGCAGGAACTAAAAAAAACTCAGTATCTTCAAATTATACCCCTGGTTGAAAATAGGAGCTGTGACAACTGAAGAGAGAGTGCTCCTCTTATAGAAGGAGAATATTACATATCGGCAATGTTTGAGGGTTTTCTTGGAAATGCCTTTGAGGGATTGGATCATGCTTGTAGCTGACGACAAGTAATGCAGATGCCAGGGCCTCCTCTAAGGGAAACAGGACCTCATGAACTCTGGTTTGGGAGTTGGTCTGTGGAGAGGAATTGCAAAGAATGAAGAGGATTTTTCTCTCACATTCCACAAGAGAAATATCTCATCTTAGTGAGAACCTCCCTTACAGAAGAGTCTTTACACTAAAGACAGAATAAACAAGCACACTGATTTATTAAAGGAGTAGTTACAGTATAATACTGAGATGCTAATATGTATGTTACAGCAGATCTTGGTCTCTACAATTGTCTCTTTAGCCACTTTCATAAACTTCAGACAATCCGGACAGATAAAATCCGGGTAATCTCCGGGCTGTCATTTGCGTTTTGACATGCAGCTCACTGAGGCAACTTCAAGATATGTTCAGAAAAAGCACCTTTTTTTGTTAAATATTCTGTTTCTAATTTATCCCATATCGCAATTACACTGTAAGAAATCAGGGCCAAAATGCACAGCCCTCATTCTGTGCAAAATGTACTTCAAAGTTCATCTGAGATTAATATGAAGCTTCTAAGTTTCCAGTAAGCTAAATCAGGTCAGTGTCTTTCAAAGTTACAGTGTATTTAGGGCAAATTTCACTTTATCTGTTTCCCCTAAGCTGCAGTGGAGGGATATTATTTACTAGCTTCTTACTCACAGTACAGAGTGAAACATTAAGTCAGTACAAACAGTCTTTGGTACAAATTAACAGTTTGGCAAAGCATACACGTATGATGTATGAACCAGAAAAGACAAAAATTAATAAAAATATAAATGCATGTCTAATATTATTGGATATACATTTCTTGTTCATAACAACATAGATAATACAAACACAAACCACATTCTAACTCTTATTTGGCAGGAATGAGCACAGGGCATCTTGATGGATGACAGCAGGTAAAATCACACAAGAAGTCACACAAACAACAACAACAAACAAAGAAAAATACAGAATCAGACACGTTTTTTGTGTCCCAAAACCACAAACTGCAAAAATACTGCAGCTATTGGACCTTCAAAGTACAAATTAGTTTCCAAGTAAACTCTGTTTACAACATCAAACTGACACACGACTGGTACTAAAAGAAATTTCTATGCCACAGATTGGCAAGGAACTGTCTTAAATACACTGTAGCCTTGAAAGATACAGTCTTGATTTAGCTGAGTGTTGAAGTGAAATTTAATACAGTATGTTTAACAAAAAGAGGCAGTTGTAGCAACCAAGCTCTGCAGCAACATTAGCATCTGAGCACAGTTTCAAAAAACATGAACCATTCCTTTGACCTCAAATCTGCTAACTACTTAAACTGGGCTGATTCCAAGATGTTGCAAGAGACTAAATATTAGAAACTGCTCAGTAAAATACAATTCAACAGCACCAATGAAACCCTGCAACAGTTGAATCAATACCTCTCTATAAAGATTTAACAAAACATCATAACTTACCCACCAGCAACAACCTTGCCATAAATAACGTTAAGTAATTGTCATGACAAGCCAAAACCAAGGTGAAATCAAATGTTATCAAGCAGAGTAATCTCTGACTTGGAAACATGCAGCAAACACTGTTCTGGACCAATTAATGGATTAAAGAGAAAGCCAACAAGGAGCAGAATACAGGCCTTACATCACTGACTTACGTAAGTAGACAGTACAGACAGTAACTTCATATATCAAGGCTTTAAACATAAATGTCTAAAAAGTGAAGTTTAACTGTGTCTTTAAGGCTGTTTTTCAAATTCCTGTGTGATGATATCTTGACACAGGGGAATAGTTACCCTTTAATTGGGACTAGATGGCTTTGCTTGACAGAAAGAAATACCACCAGTGGTATATTTCCCAGTGGAAGTTCCCGGAGGGGACGATGCGTCACACACAGACTTATACATTTGTTTTTTTTTATTTAAGCAGCACTGTTCGTGCTACCAGCTAGCAAGAGAAAACATAATTTATTTTTCCATTGTGATTTTTGCAGTAGCAGATAAGACTAGCAGTGAGAATAATGAGAGTTTGATCTGTGATCCCTGCACCACTGAGCATATAGATTTGATCTGAGTAATGCCAAAGAAGAAGGGATACAGGAGAAAATGATAACGGTAAGAAAAAGTTCAAACTGTCGTGCTGTAAGGAAACTTGCAAATCAAAACTAAAAGACGGAGCGTGAAGAACTTAAAGACTAAAAGAGAAAGAGATTGAGAAAGAGGGCTGTTGGTAACAGAGAGAAAGAAAGAGACATATGGATGTAATTGAGGGCCTATGAACTGATGATGTCATCTCCCAGTCAGGTTATCAGGCTCCAGGCAAAGCAGCTAACAACTCACAAAAACATGTCTGTTCTTAAAACATATGAGAACACTGCACACAAACTTGCAATGCAGTTTGCATGCTTATAGAAGAGCTACAGTTCTCAGAACGTGCTAATCGTGTAGCATGGTTAATAATGTTTGCTCAGGCTAATCCTTCAAACTGCAAGTGTTAGCCTTTTGAGATTAAATTGTGATCGATGCTTTAGTTTTCTTCACACACACATACAAATTCTGTCCTTCCCATTAGCCTCTTTGGCATGGCTACACAATGACCTCATGTGGAATGGGCTGAACTCCAGTAAACACACACACACACACACACACACACACACACACACACACACACAAAGCAGTAGAGCCTGTACAGTCCCATATAAGGACTTGCTGATGATGTAATGGGCGCCACTGACTGCGAGTGAGACTCTGTGTGCAGAGCACTTCTCATAATGTTTGGTTTTCTGGATGGAATGTCCACATCACTGCGATCTACGGGAAAGGGAGAGGTGAAAGTGTAGAGACCATTTATTCTCTGAGGATTTTACAGGACAGAGGCCAACAGCACATTCCAGGTAGGAACAATTTAAAAAGTTCATTATAAACAATTGTTACTAAAAAACATGTTTTTATAAGTGCAAGATGAGCTGTTACATGCAATCTAGTGTTTGTGCATTTCTGTATAGATAAGACAGATGGGACAACTTACAAGTTGTTTCTTGTTTAAAATGTAACCTCTATTAAGCTGTATGCTGAAGCGCATTAAATTAAGTAAACTTTTAGACTAAAAGTATAACTTATTACGCATCTTACATAGCGTTGTGCAATTCTTTGCCTTTTAAAAATTATTGACAATACTCATAACCAAAAGTGAAACCATATAAAACAAATCTAAGTAGTGTAGGAAATTTATCTGTGCATTAGACTGAGGATACCGTCAATTCACATAACTGCCATCTATTCCACTCAGAACATGAAATCTCTTCTAATTTTACCTACTCACAGATTACAGCTCAAAATACATCATATCATCAAAAATATAGACTCCTGCTCACTAAAAAACAAAGTGCAATCTCACATTTTAAACCCACCAACACTACCTGTGCTACATATTCGCAAATCAATAGCAATGCTTTACTTAGTACTTAAACATTTGCAACATGGGCACATAGGAGAGCATGCATCTACATACTGTAAAATGATAAGGATGATATATAGACTTTAAACAAAAATGTAAGTTGACGGCACTTTGGATAGCTCCAGTATGAAACACTCAAATAGGAAGAGATTTATTCTAAAAAAATTTTTTAAAGTGCCCTGGTTAGACATTACTTAGATGCAAGTTTCTCTTGCAATAACATGACACAAATGTGTACAGTGTGTATTAAATGCATGTGTGCATTGCTGGTATGTATGTAGGGGAATGTGAGAAGTGACAGCACTTGGCAAATGTTGCCAGTCTGTAATTACTTATGGAACAGGGGGGAATTCCTGCCTCTTCGTGCTGGGAATGGGGCAGCATTTGAGGTGCACAGAAGGAGGGTGATTGGGTGCAGTGTTGAGGGTACTCAAGGGTAGAGCAACTTCTTAATTAACAAACACTCCCTACCAAGGGACCATCTGCCACGCTAGTCAAAACATCTTACAGAACGCATGCTGCCTCAAGAGATGTACAGAACAACAAGTAAAACACATGGACATACTGTTTCTGCATTAGGTTTTGCAGGTAGGCGTGCACATACACATACACACACACACACACACACACACGAGGCATGTACAAACACACAGAGTACAAAAAAGTATTTGTGGCTTCTGTTAAAGTCCGAGTAGGGAGGAAATTGTGCTTTAAATTCTTGTGAAAATGAAAACAAATGTTTATGCTGGAAATACACAACTTAGGAAACTATTTGTGTTTAAAAGCTGTGGCCAAGAGGTTAAGTATAAACACTACAAAGAGCCCTTGGAGGCTGAAATGAGGGTAACTTACACAATAAAACCAGGCAACAACATTCTGTTTGACATTAGCGTCATTTGTTTCTCTTCACAGATTAAAGCTGCTGATTGTAAAGGAGAGAGAATACCATGAGATAAAGGAAGAGAAAAATGAAAGAGAAATATCAACTCTGAAAGAGGAGCTGACCAAGCTGAAGGCTTTTGCACTGCTCGTTGTGAAGGAGCAACAGTGTCTGAGTGAGTTGCTGGAGGAACAGAGGTGTCGTGTCAAAGAACTGACCACCATAACTGACTACATCAAGGAGGAGGTCAGTGCTGGTTTTTCTACTGCAAAGGAGGTGGAGCACCAAAGCCAAGTTTCCATCTTCAACCAAAACCATAGCAGCATGACAGCCCGAAGTCTGTTGTCAGAGGTGGAGGTGCTGAGGAGAAGGGTGGTGGAAATGGAGGGGAAGGACGAGGAGTTGATACGCATGGGGGATCAGTGTCAAGACCTGGACCGCAGACTAGCAAGGGAGATAAGCCACTGCCGTAGCCTGAAGGATGAGGTGGATAAACTCAGTGGCAGAATCAGTGAATTGGACAGGACAGAGGAGGCTTTAGGCAAGAGCAAACAGGAATGTAGTATTCTGAGGGGGAGCTTGGAACGAGAGAAAGAGGTTAACAAGATGCTGTCGACTGAGCTTGACACTCTGAAAGTAAGGGTGAGAGAGCTAGAGACTGTTGAAAGTCAACTAGAAAAGAAGGAAGCGACAGTAAGACAAGACTTGGCAAAGCTCAGGTCACTGACAGTAGCTTTGGTGGAGGACAGAAAGACCATGGCTGAGAGGCTACGGCAGGCTGAAGAAAAATTCAACAGGAAGGAAGGCAAAAGAAGTGAGCAGAGCAATTTGGCAACAATGACAGAAAGACTGAAAGATGAGAGACAACAGACACTGAAGTCTCAAGCAGATTTAGAGGAAAGGATTAAGGTAATAGCAAAAGAAAAAGATGGGCTTCAAGACAGACTCCGAACAGAGGAGGGGAGGAACAGAGAACTACAGAGCAAAATAACCATAATGAAAAAAAAGTTACAAGTCTTGGAAAACAGGAAAGAAAAAGAGGAAAAGTACACATGTAGCTCTTTTCCACACAACACTAACCATCACTGTCAAACAGAGGACAACAAAGTCAAAGAACTGACCCAGGAGCTAGAGAGGCTGCAAAAGAGACTGTGGGATGAGGAGATGTTGGAGGGAAAACTGCTTAAGGTGGAGAAGAACTTTGAGTCCCTGGAGAAAAGGTTTAAGGATGAACAAAGGAGGTCCCAGGCTTTAACAGAGGAACTAGAGGTTGCAAAGAAGGAGCTTTCCAGGTACGAACTGGCAGAGAAGCAGGAAGTCAACCAGGAACACCTTCTTCTTTGCCGTCTTCAGAAAGAACAGGTGAAGTCCAGACTCTTAGGCAGAGAAGTAGAGACCCTGAAGGAGAAACTTCAGAAGCTAATGGGTACGGAGGAATCCATCCACAGGGTACAGACGGATCACTCCACGCTGCAGAAAAAACTGACCCAACAAGAAGCCAGGAACAGAGAGCTGGCAAGAGAACTGAAGGAACTTAGTAGTGAACTAGATAGATACAGACAAGTCAAGAGTCTGACACCTGACGCTAACAGACAACACTATTCAGACTATTATCAGACCACAAAAGAGGTACAAACTGAGTCACCAGACAGCCTGCTTCCTCTCTATGGCAAAAAACTAGATGAGGAAAAGGATAATGAGAACCTGAACGACAATGGAGAAGTAATAAATAGAGGGAGCTCTCTTGCTAACAAGCTTAACAGTGTAAATAACAACATAAGTAAACACTGCAACCTTTCAGACAATGGCATGGAAATGCACGAAACAGTTAATGGGGAGGTGATGATGTTAACACACACACCAGGGCAGCCTTTGCACATCAAGGTAACACCACATCATATTCTCAACACAGCCACACTAGAGATTAGCAGCCCCACTGGAGACACAGCCACATCCTACACCAGCACAGCTGTAATCCCAACAAGCGGAGCTTCACCTAAGCAGAGAATTACCATTATGTCTGCAGTTAATACTAAGACTCCCCCTTCAAGCCCTGACCGCACCATCTCCCCACTTAATGGAACATCCATCACTCGAATGTTAAGTCCAAATTCATCACGCTCTGTTACACCCGATCACAACAGCTCCCCCATTCAGATTGTAACAGTGAGGACCTGTTCACCAGAGCCACCAGAAGTTGCGAGCCAGCCTGTCTTCTGCACGACTCCAGACCGGCAGAACAGCTGGCAAAATCAGAAGTCTAACAGCACAGACTCAAGTCCCAGTATTATCACCACAGAGGATAACAAGATCCATATCCATCTGGGGAGTCCATATATCCAGCCTCTTAACGGGATGATGCACAGCATCCCACAGCCCGTTGGACCATACTATCTCCGACATGAGCAAAGGACACAAGTAGTTGCCAATGGCTGTCATGTAAAAGGTGTTGGTAAGATTACAAGTAGCATCACTATAACCCCTACAATCTCTCCACCCACACATTCTTCAAATATTACAGTAAGTGGCCTTTGTGATTAGGTGAAAATACATGTATTCTTAATACACAATACTGTGTCCAGAATTTGTTGTATTTGGTATCAGTCATCACAAAAATACTTTGTGGTGTTTGTTCTACATCAGCATTTGTAAATTAGACTTACTGACAAGCTTTTAATTGTATGACATGTCTAGTACCTGTATGACAGCTAATCAAGGAATCATCACAACCAAACATGATGTGATATTTGTGTTTCATTGTTTTTTTCCCTCCTTGCTCATTAAACATTTTGTGTGTTGTTTTTCCTTAAAAAAAAAACTTGTTTTTACTTTATCACCTAAAATACATTTGCAAACATTTAGCATGAGCAGATCTACAGGTTGCTAGCCAGTAACTCAACAACACATTTTTTAACAACCCTGTGACTGTGTGCGTGCAGGTGTGAAAACTCCTTCGAATATGCACTGGAAAACTCAGCTCATGTGTTTTACTGCCACAATAAAACCTGGAACAGTGGTGATGCTGCTGTTCTGTTTCTGCGGTGAACACTCTACTAAAAGCCTATTTTGAGTACAAATTACAAGTTTACATTGTAATGATCACCATTAACTCATTTGAAATTGTAAAACTACATTAACATCAGACAACAGATTTAAATAAATAGGAGATTAGCATCAGCCCTAAACCCTATTCACAGCATTCATGGTTATAGGTCAGCACAACAAGCAGCAGATCAACTTTATAAAAGGTCAACAACACAAAATATAAGGTTACATAGTGTGACAGGAATAAATGGTCCAATACACCAACTGGCTGGCAAATAGTTTTACTACAGTTGTGATGAGTTATCATCTAAATAAGCTATCAGTACTATTGGGAAATCCCATAAAGTCTCCTGTGGTACCGTAGGAGATGCTGGCAGACAGCTGACATAGCAGGTAGACTATATGATGACAAACATGGAGGAAGCCACTGAAATCACGAGTTTGTCAAGGGGAAGGCAGATGAGTGATTTGTTGACTGTCTGAGGCAGACTGTTGCGTGGCAGAGGTTCTCATGAGAATCTTTATTATTAGCGTGAGGATTTAGTCACAGGACACATCACCATGGAAGTCATAATTCTTCTCACAAATCTCCGCTTTATTCTTAAGACTTCAAAATCAATCTCACGCTCTATCTAACAGCCTTCAACTCTCCTTTTCTGTCTTGTCAGTTTCTAGGCAGCCTCACAGCCTTTTCTGTCAAACATTTCTGTGATACAAATGTAAATAAGGATGAGATGTCAGTCAGGGTAAAGGGGTCGACCTAGAAAAAGAAATAGTTGCACATTCTCAAACATAAAAAGTACATGATTTATATATGTAAAATCACAGAGGTTCTTCACTCTATTATGTTGTTTTTGCAGCAAACATTTGCAGCATACTAAGGCAGAGCGTGGTACACAGATCATTTGCTTTCAGTTGCATGTTTACTATGGGATTAACCTCAATAAATAAATAAAGCAGCTAACCTCAATAATTAATGCATGCACACATTAATTATGTTGAATTAATCTGTGTGCATCACCAATCTAATGGCATCTTCCATATTGCTGGAATACACATGCTGAGCCATGCAGGGAGAAACCATCACAACATGGAGCATGATATCAGCAACAAAGACACACGCGATCATGGATCATTACACGGTGGCACCTCTAAAGTATGCTGTACTAGGCCAACAGAAAAAAACCTAGTTGCTCTTTCAAAGAAAATCACTGCTACGTCTTTGCATAAACAACAAATGCTTCAAGAAAAAAAAAAAGCTATCTGCAGGAGTGAACATCCAGTAAATGCTTACTGTCAGATAGTTATGGCTCTTTTCTCTAATCAGATACGTCTGTGGACACTGCAGAAACCTGGTCCAACAAGAATTCCCGAGACTAAAGGATTCAGCACTAACAGAAGAAGCAGATAAACCCATAATACAGAAGAGAAAAGCAACAAAAACTCCTACTGCTTTGCCCACACAGTAAAAACAGAGACCTGAGAGTACCCAACATGCCTGCCACTACATCATCTTTACCACTGCATCTAGATGTTACAAAACCCTTAATGATGAGAAAATGCTAAAGTATGTGTAAGAAATGTTATGAAGGTAATGTCTAGGAGGCTGCAACAAAAACATGAACAAGCAGTATTAAATGATCAGCAGAATAAAACATACACATCATCTGCTTATTTGAGCCAACAAAACGAGTAAAGTTTAATATTAAATGATGTAAAAATATACATATATATTTCCACAAAATAAATACATCCAATGCGGGAACTTTACACCACAATCAGGTCAATTATCATTCAAATACATGACTGCCCTCTGTTGGTTTGCAAAGTGCATGAAGCTGCGCACTAGCTGCAGGGAGAGGAAGTCCCTCTGTTCATGTGCGGGGCCGAGGATGTGAGTATGAGCAGAAGAAATATAGAAACTTGTCTGTGTGAAAAGCGAGGAGCTAGCTGGCTGTTAATTGTGATGTTCAAGTGAAGGTACATGGCAAGACAGACGACGTTTGTGTGCCGCTTACGTACCGTTATTCTTCACTGCCATGAGCAAGACACAAACACACGTGTTTACATGTCTTCTGCCTGTAACATGTCGTCCTCTCAACCCTAACTTAATAGCAGTCCCAATAAATAAGAGGTTAGCTGCAAAAACACCTACCTGTACTTTGTGTTTCACACTTGTCGCTATGGTTACTGTGCGATAACCGCTCACAGAAATAAAGTTAACAACTTAACGTTATAGCTGCTAGCTAACGTTAGCTAACAGTTGCTATAACCAAGCGGCATTTATCGCGATTCCTACAGAGCACCCTTACAAAACCGCTCGATTTAAATCCTGGATCATTAACCTCAGATGAAATGAAAGTTGTTGAGTTAAACAAAATACCAGATTTACCTTCTTGTTTCCACCACTCGTCCCCCAAGTCGTCCCCCATTTTCCTCCGCTAGTTGTCCGTCCAATCAAATCTACCGCTGACAAAGCGAGTTAGGGGTGTGTTCACAAGCAGCACGTTGCAAACTGTGGTTAAAAATGTCCACGACCGTAAAACATGGATGTGACGTGTAAAGACTCATGATACTTCCAGGCAAAAAACCCCACAGCAAACATGTTCTCCTCACCCAATGTTACCAGACCTAACACTTTATGGTTTAATGATAGGCAGGGAGTTGCAGCATGTACTTTACATCTTAATTTTCAAAACATTATTAATATTCTTCGTGGTGATTAGATTGTTGTCACCAGCATTTCTCATTATTTTCCTACAAAAAGCAATTGTTTAATGCATTTCAGCAAATTAAAAAGTAAGCTACAGTTGTCTACAATAACAGACAACTGCCCCTTAGCTGCCACACCAAGACACTAGATAGAAATGGCCCTTTTATTTTTACAATTTTGTATTAATCCCTATAAATTCTTATATTCTTTATTAATGTTAACTAATATGAACTCAGCTTTACTTTGACAATGAAGAATTTCTTGTCATTCACCTCCTAAACAGCAGCATTATCCATAGCTGAAAACTGAAAACTATGAGTTATGCATGTGGAGTTTAAATTTTGTTAGTTTGGATCAGGGAACTCTTATGAGAATATCATATTGCGACTTGTGATTCATTTGGTGGACTCAGTTTTATGCAACTTTCTAACTTTTACTTGTTTGCTTCTACCCTGATTAGATTCAAGGCATAAAGCCAATATCACAAGGTTCAGTAACAGTCAACAATTTCAGCTTTGACCAATTTATTACACTTAGGCACTGAGAGGAATGACTATGACAAATACTTTGCCTGTGTCTGTGTGTGTTTGTTTTCTGCTCTATGAATGTACTTTTTCCAAGCAAGGAGGTTTCCATCTTTAGGCCAGTTGAAAGGTTCATTGTGTTTCCCCATTGCGTTTGATATTAAAAGTAATGAGGACATGTTTTAGAAGAGAGCAATTTAGGTTAGGGACAAATTTAATGCTATGCCTTAAAATGGGACAAATTGCATTATTTTCCTTTTTGCCATTTGATAGATAACACCGGCTCAAGACTACAAATCTAATAGATATTATTGAATCAGTACTGTTGGGCTGGAGGAGCAATAAACATGACGACCTGTTTGGCAAGATAATCTCTCTCTCTCTCTCTCTCTCTCTCTCTCTCTCTCTCTCTCTCTCTCTCTCTCTCTCTCTCTCTCTC
>JAUBNQ010000013.1:7379144-7395653 GCA_032353495.1 Ctenopoma kingsleyae
CTCTCTCTCTCTCTCTCTCTCTCTCTCTCTCTCTCTCTCTCTCTCTCTCTCTCTCTCTCTCTCTCTCTCTCTCTCGTATTTTCTGTAAATGAAAACAGCATAAAGGTACTTTGTTTTAGATACTTTTGTTCTCCCTCAAATAAAATGTTAACCTTTTTACAAAGGGCATACACTATGTGCAATTATGGAATGAATCGTCATTATCTATAATAAGGTGATGATTCTTTAAAGGAAGGGAGCAGGAACCTGACTGTTTCTGCATAGCATCTGTTACAAAACTTTACATCCTCTGTCATTCAGGTTTGGGCTGGGTGATCTTATTTTCCAACATGCAGAAGAAAGGAAAGAGAAGAAAAAGGAGGAGGATGTATTTGGAATAGTGCCCTCTTTTCTGCAGCTGTAGCGGAGAGGAGGGAAAGGTCCTCTGGGAGTAATTGCATGCTTTTTTGTGTTTCTGTCGGAATAATGCATTTCTGGCTGGTAGACGCTATGAGATGTTTGATTAAAGCTTTGCCACAAAAAAAGAACAGACTGATTACTAGGGAAATTATGAAGGTTTCAGAATGGTAATGCTGTGTAACCCTCAAAATGGGGGAGGAAAAACAAATCAAGAAAGAGAAAGGAAGGATCCAGTCAACACATTGTGCTGAGATCTGCCAACACTGAGGCAGGACAATAGACTCTAAATGGCAGCTTTGTATATAATTAACCATCATTCCTGTAGAACATAGGTCCAGTCCTCATTTGTTATTCTCTCTGTTCATCATTTGGCTGCATTTTCAGTGTAACATAATGATGTGCAAAAACAATTATTTTTCTCTAGCCCCCAGTGAAAACTGATTTTCCCGTATGAATCAGCCAACCAGTGTGCAAAGGAGAAAGTGCACAAGAAAAGAACATAAGGTTATTTGCCTGAACTGATCTACACTGAGCAAACTGATTTTCATATGTTGTGTGAATTTATATATTAATTTGCAGTAATTTATATTACCTGTAATATAAATTAAAGTAATAAACATATTTATGTTTGAGTAATACAGAGGAAAATAGATGTAAAAATATCTATAGTAAAGACAATAGAAGTCTTGAAAGTTGTGAGAAAGCTGAAAAACTGAGAAAGAGAAGTTGAACGTCATTGTAATTAAAGGCGGACAGCTGTCTCTTTGGGCCTCTGTGATTGCACACTGTGGAGCATTGGTGTTAATGTGTTTATTTTGTCGCAAGCAGCTGTTCCTCCACTTTCTCGTTTTAATGATCACAAGAAGTTGTGTTCTTTTTGGTTGCCATCTTCTTCTTTTTCACTGAGTGCTTTTTTGTACTGAAC
Source organism: Ctenopoma kingsleyae (assembly GCA_032353495.1). Taxonomy (NCBI): domain Eukaryota; kingdom Metazoa; phylum Chordata; class Actinopteri; order Anabantiformes; family Anabantidae; genus Ctenopoma; species Ctenopoma kingsleyae. Next base: position 7,380,469 of record JAUBNQ010000013.1, read on the forward strand.
ATTGAGAAAGAGAGAGGGAGGATAAAGCCAAGAGAATGGACACAGACTAATTATGGCTTTGAAAGTCTTCAGTGCTAATTACTGCTGATCCACAAAGGCATCTATTTCCTACCTATTCTCATATATGTTTTTCCACTGTGATAAAAGTAGATTGTCTCTGCTTTACCTGAGATCTGTACAGTGAGTCTTTTAAATTTGTCTCCTTTGTTTTGCCCATTAATTACCATACCCACTTTTTCTTTGTTCTTCTTTGTTTATGCCAGCTACAGCACTGAGATTTTCTGCCTTTTTCTTTACAAAATACAGTAGCTAACAAATTACAGTTGCTTGAGGGACTAAGGAAAGAAAGTGAGAATGGTCAACAAGTCATTCTCACCTTGAGTCTGTCCTGTAATTAAATTGAACTAGTAATGAACATTTTAGATTTCTGCAGAAACCTTATTTATGAGGCACAACTCTACTTGGGGTACTTCCAGTATATTGGAGTTTTAAGGCTAAGTACTTGCACCTTTATTTGAGTATTGAGTTTGTGTACTTCTGCCACTTCTGGTCTAATTAGTGGACAACAACCCAAGGAGAATAACGTATTTAAGAAAACTCCAATAGCCCTGAAAGCTGAAGAACAAAATGATGATTCAAATGAATATAAAATTAAATACAGTAACTGTCATGTTTGTATGCCACAGCCAGAACAGGAGGGTCAGCAAGGTGGTCAGTGGCTTGACAGCAAGTGACCAAGTGCAAATTAACAAGAAGTGACCTTGAGCTTTGCAAAACTTCATCACACAAAACTTCCCATGGAGGTCTTACAACTGTATTCATGAGCATCTGGCTGAGCCTGACCTGCACAGAGGTGGGCTGCATTCTAAACACTTGGCAAATAACAGTTTCTTGTGGTTGCTTTCTGTCATGCTTTTGGTTTTCAGTGCTTGTGTGTGTGTGTGTGTGTGTGTTGTTAAATAATAGGTTAAAACACAATGGTTACAAATTGTTCAAAATGGCAAAAACTCAACTCTATTACCTTGATATAAAGTACAAACGTCTTCTCACATGTGTATGGCCACAGATGGGAATAAATGAATGTCTTGCTGTAGATGTGTCAGCAGGTTAGAGATAAGGCAGGAGCTATCTCAGAGTAGGCAGAGTTATGGCATAGGTCCCAGTAGCTGTCAACCTCCCCAACTGCCTAAACACATGGGTGAGGCTGCACCTGATGGAAGTTTTAAGGCCAAACACCACGAAGCATGCAGGAGAATAAACAACATCTTAGAGGTTACAGCGTGACTTGTTGTTCAGTTGAATCGTCAAATAATGTGCTGGCATTTCAAAATACCACTGGGTCATTGTTGTTGCCTTGCACAAAAGAGTTGTCATACTGAGATCATGTTGATGTGACCAAGTGCAAGCAGGGCAATAGTGAGGGGTTTGGAAACACTGAGACTTTTTATAGGACTTGGTGCATATGTCCCATGGTTTCCAAACTTTTAACAGTTCTTGTTTTCAAAACTGACCGTTGTTCTTGAGAGATCGTACATTTTAATGCCAAATTTGTCTTTTTATTTACACTTTTTTAGTTTAAAGCAGATGGTACAGAATATCAGCTCCATTGTGTGAGAGTGCATGGACACAGCTTGATGACAGCAGAGACTCAGTGTGAGCAGAGTGACATGACATCTTGTCCCCTCGCTAATTATGGTACGTGACAGGAGTGACTGTGTTTAACTGCAAAAACTGACAGCATTAAAGGGCTACGGGCCATCTGCACAGCTGGGAGCTTAGCGACACATACATATTTTCACTTCAACACATACATCACCAAAGGGACACAGAGGCACAAAACAAGGTGAGAGGAGACTTCTGGGTAATGCACCTGTCACCTGGCATAATGTGATCCAGCACAGAGAGGCTGGGACAGCTGTAAAAACACCTAAGTTGTTGGCTAAATGAGATGAGGCTTGGAACATATAGTGTGCTTAAGTTCTGTAAGTGCAGAAAAGGTTAATGTAACGTTATTTGTATCTCACTTTTTGACACGAATGTTCAAATCTGAAAACACACAGTCCTGTATCTCTGTCTAATGACATTTGAGACTCCTACAGCCAGGCCAAAGAGATCCCGAGTAACGAAAACAAATGACTACACTGTAATACTTTGAGCTTTGGGGTTAGTAGGAGTTTGCGTAACTTGTCCTTAACAGTACTTCAAATTAATTACATTAAATACATCAAACTGCAATAAAGTAACTGCTGCTCGAGAAAGTGAAAACACAGTTTCTTTGTGTATTTCAGAAGCTACAACAGTCTGTGCAAACACATTGTCAGGCTCTCAGTAGCTGTAAAGAGCAATTGCTTAGGAACACAGTGTGCAAATTATTGAATAAACTTAGGCCTTGAAAAGTCCAAATGCCTCAAATGACTGCCTCTATTGATTGCTAGTCAACAATAGAGAACTGACATTTGCACAAATCTGATTCACTCCATTGTTACAGAACAGGACATGCTGTATCTGTTAATGTGAGAAGTCGAAGTCTGGGGAATCACAGAGGATATAAATTCAGTCTGTTTTCACTTTCATTTTTTAACTTTTTCTCTTTTGCTCTTTGTCCATGCAGGAGAACGTCTGATGAGATTGATGTTTTTTTTTTTTTAAAAAATGCTGTTCCCAACTTAAGAACTTTAGCTTTTAGTCAACATGGACAAGAAATCTTCAAAATGTTAAGAAAAATGAAAATTCAGATATATACAATTCCATAGATGAAGTACATTTAATCAAACACTGTACTTAAGCACAAATTTGGGGCAGTTGCACTTGCATTTCATAATTCTTTTGACTCAACTACATTTCAAAAGGAAAACTTTTGATCACAGGGGTCAACGTGGGGCAACTGTTTAGGGTCCAAAGAATCCAACATATTCAATGACTGAATTTTTTTCTCATCATCAACACAATCTTATGTGTAAAAAATCTGTTTAAAAAAATGTTTTTTAGTTTAACGTGTTTTTCATTTACTGAAAAGGTGGATGACCATAAGTAGTAAACAAAAAGTCTCCAACACTTAAGTGACTCTTTTAAACTTTCTGCAATTACATTAGAAGAAATGCTTGTGTTTCTAAATTTCTCTTTACTCTTGTGTACTGTTGACCACACAGTGGGTCACTGCACTACAAGACCTTAAGGTACTGAACAAACAAAGCGGCTCGTAATATTCACACTTCTGTCTGTGTGTATAAAAATGCAGAAATGAAATACTGAACGTGTTCACTTGATAACTTTATTGAGGCAGTAGGAACATAGCCAGAAGATATCCTTCCCAAAGATAAACAGTCCGTATCATCGTGCACAAGGACTGTTCAAGATGATTTATTTCCTCAGAAGCTGCATTTACACTGTGGCTTAAGACCTCCTGTCACCATATTGTCTAAACTGAAAACAGCGTGACGACATTACACTTTTCAAAAGCAGTAAATTTACTTAATTGTACTTGAAATACACCAAGTTATTTTAGCCTAACTAATCCAGAAGAATCTGAAAACATGAAAAGCAAGAAATTGATAACAAAATGGAGAACTGAAAATGAATTGGTTAAAATGCTTAAATTGTGAATTTGGTTTTGGTTATTTGGTTTTTAAATAACCTAAAGGTTTTACAAAATATATCTTTCCATAATCTGACTAATTTCATTGCACAACGTGTAGTGTTTTGTTTAATCAGTGATTCATAATAAGACATGTGCAGTGTATTTCAAACTAATTGATCTCATAGTGTTAAATTAGAAAGGCTGCAACTCATTTAGTAGGCATAATAAAAATAGCATCATAATTAATCTTTCAGATGAGCATTTCTTCTATCAATTCATAATCACCAGTAATCATAATCATGAAAAAATATACATGTTCATTCTCTAAGGGCTTCCTCTTTACTCTCACCCCCAATCCTGCACCATATACATTATGTAAATAAGCAATCAGACTTGAATACATGAGCTTAGTGAGATGTCACATGGGGGTGATTAGAAATTAGGATATGAGTGAATGAGGTGAATTCAAGAGAGGAGGGTCAAAAAGGGAGATTGAGTTTACTAGGAGCAAAGCAGTATGAAGGTAAGTGAGGATGTCTGCGGGTCATTAATAAAAGACGAATATAAGAATAATTTGGGCATTTCTCAGCCTGATATCAAAGACTTAATAATGCTGTATGATAATTAATAATTTAATAATGCTGAACGTCTTTTCCTCTTCTTTCTTCACACAGAAGGTCTATATATACAGTAAATCTTTCCATGGGACCGCAGACACACTCTCAACATTAATATGGTTGTCTCGTAGGTGCCGTCACCACAGGGAATCTGCATGGTGCAAATTAGGTTGGATCGTGAAGCTATTAGCTCCTCACTACCACCTTATGTAACTGTCTTTGTGTGTGTGTGTGTGTGTGCGCGCGCGAAAGAAATCTCTGCTCACAAATGCACCAAATTATTATAAGAAACATTATTAGATTTCATTGTGTTGTCGTCATGTACTCATGTAGAATAAAGTGTGTTGGTACAGTTTACACTTTGCTCACTAACACAGTGTGAAGGGCTGTAAAAGAAAGGAGGGACTCTTTTAATGTACAGCAGCATTCATTTTCTGATCTAGCCAGAGATAGTGACCATGTTGTGGTTTCTAAGACGAAGATTTGTCTCATCGCCATTTTGTGGAGGGCCTCGCAGCTTATTACCATTTTGCTATCTGATCTTGAACAGCTGTTTCGATTGATAACAAATTGATGTATTTGTCTGCAACTGTAGGATGATGTGAGAACCAGGACTCATAACTGCTACATGCTGATTCAGAGGGGCAGTTATCTAGTCCGTACCTTACCTGTAAAAATATTCTGCGAATGTTATCTGGAACCTCTACATTGAAATGTTGAGTCTCATGCAATATTTTTCTACATCAAGTAAAAAGTTAATCTCACAAAATGTCCCACAAGCCCTTGCTGTTGGGAGGAGAGTTTTACAAGTAGCTACACAATAGCTTTTATTATTCTGCTGTTCTGCTGTCGGCAGTGATAAGAATAGGAAAAGCACACTGCCAGCAGAATCTAACCAGAAATAGTGCCACATCTACATTCAAAATTATTGAGATACACGCTTAATGCAACCCCCAGTGACTGCAGTTCTCTTACATTGCTTTTATACTATGTGCTTCTACAGAATTAACCTTCTACAAATCAGGAATTCATTTATTACTTACATACTTGTCAAATCTATTTACTTACTGCTGGAAGTTGATGTCTTTGTGATTTGAATTAAGAAAACAAGGTTGTGAGGACAGAAAACCTACATCTCTCATGAAAAATTACCCTTGCATACTTATCATCACCATTATTTTGTCTATATCAATAAAATACATTTTCTTCTGACGTTTTGCTGTAATATCTACTGTCTAATACCTTTTACACTACTCTCTCGCCTATTGCATTGAGCCATGTTTAAACAGGGCTTATACAGAAATAATAAATTGACAGTGATATTAGAAAAATCATGTCCATGCCGACTTACAGAGTGAACAACTGTCATAATCATATTTATAATCAGATAATTCCACTACATTACACCCAGGACTGATGATGACTATATGACCTATTTGACTCATTTGTATTGTTTTTATTAGTATTTTGTCAGTTTTTCTGGTTCTTCCTTTCTTTCTGTTTGAACAGAGAGCTGCTATCACAGGGATTTTATTTACACAGGATACACATGGATATACTGGACTCAGAGATTGTGCCTAGTCACTTAAATTCAAAATCCAAAATTTTCTAGCTTCAGATTTAGATTTTGGGACTCATTGCTCAAATATGCAATGAGTCCCAAGTCCAGCCTGTGTGCTGTGGTCTGTCCATTGATATTGCAATTCATTTGTCATAAAAATCACTTACTTTTAATATAAAACCTCCCTAGATGAAACATTCATAATACCATTAAACATAGTTTGCAGTTTGAGGTGTCTTGTCAACAGCTTTACAGATGTCTCTTTTATAATGGTGGTCTATTGGCATTATGCAGTTACTTGTCCTTTGTCCTGTTATTGCTCAGCACTGTACACATGCACCCTTTGAACTGTCATACTGTGTAGGGCAGTCCTTACGTTTAGTTTGTAGATTAGTTAGTTGAGCAGGGTGTAGTTTAAGTGTTTTTTAATTAGTGCAGCTTTTTGAGTCCCATATTGTTGTGTATACCACCTTGGTCCTGGAAAATGTTGTTTAATTTTTACTGTGTACTGCACTGCTGTATGTGCTCAAAATGACAATAAAGCTTCTTGACTCTTGAATCTATTTTGATTTTGCAAAATCAGAGTTGTGTCAAGCCAGGACTACTTTTATTCATCATTTTTTGTGAGATCTTGTTTTTAAGCTAATCTTTTATTAACAGGTGCAAATACATGGAAGGCCCAATATCAAATATTAGATCAATACTAATTTGAAACTACCTACTTCCTCCTTTGGTATAATAGATGGTCTTTATGGCTGATAACGCAGTACAGCTACTGTACTGCTGCACTTGCAAACTGTAACTAATCATGTCAGATTAGTTTCTTGGCTCGAAGGAGGCGTAAATGGAAAGGGAGAGGCTTGGCAAAGATGGTGGAGAAAATGATTTTAGGGAACTGAGTTGATGTTTATTTCCCCTCAGTCTGAATGGAGTATTTTATTCAGAGTGTCACCACTAGATGGAGCTGAGATCCTCTCAATGCTCCAGGGGTAACTTTGTAGAATGTATACATTTGTATATTCATGTCTGCTGCGTGTGTGTGATTATCAACATGGATATTTTTAAAAGGGTGGTTGGACATTTTAACAACAGTATGTTGTCTGTATGTTTATTATCTCAGTGTCTCATCTCACCAGAACCAGTGGTGTCACTCCCATAAGGACAGTCCTGCCACTTGCACAGGTACAGAAGGTTTCTCTTTGAGCTGTTTACTTTTGTTGGAGGTCACAGTGGGACAGGACCTAATACTTAGAGGCAGACTTCTTAAAGCAGTGTTACTTCAGCTAAGTTAGTGGGTTTGTCCTGCACACTGGGGCCAGAATTGGCTTTGTCTTTTCTGTTTGCCTTTTCCTCACATTCTTTTTTCCTATCTCACACTTGCCCCAGTGTTTCTTCTCTTGTCTCTTTGTCCCTCTTAAGTTTGTTGATCAGCCCTCTGGCCCCGAGGAGCATCTGTGCCCCTCATTCCCCATATGCCCCGTGCCTTTAAGCCTGGCCCCCAACTCTGGAGCCAATCACTTATTTATCAGCGACATGAATTAGCAATCACTATCACTTTCCAACACACTAACAATCTGATGGTTAATTTCTCTCATGACCTGCTTCTGGTTTTGCTTGTACACTACACAACCACCCAGACAGCAGATGGGACATGGGAGCTTAAACATATCCACATACAGACAGAGAAAGGAAACATAATAAACTGGCCAGGCCACACTACAACATGTGAGACCACCTGGAGAATGATTTAAAAATGATTTAATTCACAGTATAAAAGAGCTTTGGTGTTATCACTGACAGTAGCTCAAATGCTTTAGTAGCTACGTAGAAATGCAGAACACTTTGTTGAGACCTATATTGCTGAGCCACTTTATATTCTGCATGATGTTGGTAGTGGAGAGGAGTAAGAGCGCTGTGGCTCACTGAAAGACAGCGTCTTTACCTATTAGCATTCTCGTTTCTAAAACAGTCATCTGACTGAGGGTGTACGTACTTTTTCACTTCAATCAGATTTTGCATCAACCTCTGTGAGCCATCTTGTTGTCAGATTTTAAACTGTTCCTTGTTTGAGTGCTGTCAGCTGTCATTCCGCTGTCAGATTGATGTGACCCACCTCTGCCCAACTGAACTCCAGATTTCATCAGAACCAGCTGTCAAATAAAGACAGTTAGTGTTACTTCATCGGAACCAGCTGAAATCCAGAGATCCTGCTCCACATCACATCCCATGATCTTCAGTTATTGTTCTTCAATTTTTCACCACCACCACCAATGTCTAAAGTCCATTACAAACCAAACACAGCTTTAAACCAATGCGAGGAGCTTAAGAAAAATGTTACAACCATTAGCTCAAGCCTCAGAACTATGTGTGGAAAAGAAGATTACTTAGAGAACCAGACTCACAAAAAAGATTCTTCAAGTTTTACACATCTATTGCTTGATTGTGCTGAGGGTCCCTGTATTTATGCATTATGTATTAACATTATTATTGTAATTTTATCATTCCTTCTCAGTTGTGGCCTCTGTGCTACTGAGACATATCTGTTTCATTGTTATTCTACAGTATTAACATCTGTTTTTTGTTTGTTTTGGGTTTTTTTTGGTCTTTGTTGTTTTTCTATACCATAGAGACTAAGAGATTACTGCTATATATCAGCAAGTCCATTAAGAGAAATAGAAATAAAAAAAACATACAGGGGAAAGAAGGAAAATAAGAAAAGAAGGCAAACAAAAACAACAAAAAATATCCGTAATACAGCATCATGTAAAAGGCTATTTTTAAAAGAGAATAAGAAGAAGTGTTATTGCTTATTTCTTAGCAACAGTGTGCTGAGAAATAAGTGTGTGTTTGTTGAGAATAATTTTCTTTGTTTTTTCACATGGGTGTAATTTTATGAACTTCATCTTGTTTATTCTGCGGAAGATTTCTTGTATGCTTTCTATGTACAGTGAGTGATAGGGAACAAAATTCAGTCTTCTGTTTGTGCATATTGTCATTGTCATACTACAGTATATATACCACAGTTAGTCAAATCAAGCAATAATAACAATAATAATTACCAGTTTGTGATTTGACAAACTGAACTAACTCTTCCTCCCACTTATCTCTGCTGGTTGATATATATTTGACAGAAATTATATCATTGGCTTGGGTCTAGCATTAGAAAGAACACAACACTCACTAATAGTTAAATGACTGGGGTTTAATAATAACAAAGGCAGGGTGAAGCATTTGGAATAATCACAGAAATATAGAAACCTAAAAAATATAGGAGAATTAGATATAAATGTATTAAAAGCAAATAAACAAACAGGTTTGTTAAGGAGTGATTTCACTACATTCAAAATGTGCACACAAGATATGAGATATAAAAAAATCAGGATTAAAGTAATAATTCGACATGTTGGTAAATTAGCTTGTCCCCTTTCTTTCCAAAGATCTGAGAAGATCAATGTCACACTCATTTTTAGCATAGCTTTGCATCAAGATTGGAAACGGGGAAAACAGGTTGGCTTTGTAGGAAGCAACAACGTACGTTTGATTGCTATGGTGTTTCAAGATGTAGTGAGTGCGTCATTGGTCTAGGTACCTGCTAGATAGACCTGGTAAGGCTGACCACAAGATTAATCACACAAATGAAGACATATTTAAAAATGTTTTTTTTATCTTTCACTGACTGTGCAACTACTTTGTTTTCTGATGATGTCACTAATGTATTCGGCCAATTAAAAATCACCTATATCAGTGTAGGCGGGGCTTCTACAAGTTAGTGTGCACTCGAAGCTCGTGTTTTTAAGTATACACCCGCAGAAGAAGTTGTAGTTTGTAGTATGTTATGGTGAAACTAATTTAGTTTAGAAACTTAGTGTACTATGTTATGTATCCAAGAACAAATATCCCCGGCAAGATATTTAAAGAAAGGAAGAAACTGCACAAAATAAGTGAGGTTTCGGCTAACTGTTAGCTTAAATCAAGCTAACATAGCAGAGTTACTGTTTTTTTACAAACATGATTAAAACGCGTCTCGACGACTCACACTCGTCTGGATAACTTCACTGGAACAGAGACTGTCAGATTGGATTATATTGAAATCATCTCCATATTCAACTCCAAGGATGAGGTGTAAACTGGCGTTTTCTTTGCCTCGCAAACCGCCAAAGGTACGTCAGGTTAATTTTAGGGCGTCAAATTAATCGTTTTCTACTTGTAACATTAGGCACATTGTGCGCTCCTCGATGCTATCCCTTTTTAGTTATTTCATATTTTCTTCTTTAGCTCTGTAGGCAGTTTTTAGGCCGTATCTCAGTTACAACTGCCAAGTGCGTTTGAGTTTTTTTTGTTGCTGGTGCCACCTCAACTGTTTGTAGATGTGGGATCGTAAAAATGATTATGGAAATCAAAATAAAATTCCTAGTCCTTTCTAAATTTTTTTACAGGCCTGAAAAAAATATACTTGTCACTTTGTTTCTAGTCTTTTTGTTGTGCTAGGTTAACCAGCTCTTGTCTGTAGCTTCTAATTTAACCCTAAACCCACACCACACTGTTATTCATTCTCTCATCTAACATTTGGTAAGAAAGTACACTATCCAAAATGTCATACTAGTCCTTTAAAAAAGTCTTGTTTGAATAAGGCCACAGTGCAGGTTTTACGGTGATGCATCACTAAACTAGAGCTTTATGTAACATCAGAGGTGGAACAGACCTACACAAGAGGAATTACTTTGATGCATCCCACATGTGCCTTAGAATAAATGGGAGCCTGCAACCAGGAAAACTGTGGAAATGATAATTGGCTGATTGCCCTCCTTGGTGTTTCAGTGATTTTGCTGACAAGTGCAACATGTTGCCAATAGGAAAGTAATTGCTCACTTGGAGGAGGGAAAGATCATTTGGCCTCATTCACAAAGTGAAAAGTCTGAAATTCACCAGTGTTTTCTTACATAGTATTTGTAACAGCAGAATCTATGCACATGGAAGAGCACACATTTCAATTCTGACAAGAGTATTCTCTTTGTGTGTATATGCACATGTGTTTGGATAAGTTAATGTTGAGGCGCTGTTTAGATGTGTTATCTGAGTACACCCATCTTGATACATGATGTTTGTAAGTGGGTGATTAAAGGGAGTGCTTGTCCTTCACTATGACGGTCCAAGGACATAGTTCAAAGCATTACAAGGTGTCAGTTTAGCCCTTTGAAGCCTGCTCGCTCACTCTGCTCAGAGTGTAGATGGGGGTGATAAAAGGAGCAAGCTCAAATGTTTTCACATTTTCACATGCATCAAGGATTGGATTTTCCTTGCTGCAAACAAAACAGCTTTCTTCTATAAGAGGAAATGCACAGAGTGCTATCTTCATGGCCTCTCTCTACCCTGCCATCCATACACCCATAAGCCCTGCATTATGCTATTTAACCTCTCCAAACAACCCCCTCCCCTCCAGCAATGGCAAAACACTCCACACACCTCCATCACAGTATTTTAAGGGCAGGATAGTGGTGCCTAGAGCCACATTAGCATGGCAAACCCAGTGTGACAGCAGTTTTGCTACAGTGCTGTTATGATGGAGTGAATATGCTCACTGTTTGGGCTGCTCTGGGGGAAAGTGGTTCCCTCCAAAGTGTGTTATCGTGTAGCCCCGAGTGGAGCTGGAGGGAGGGAGGGTTATAGAATTGGGAGGAGAGTGGGGATGCATAAGGAAATGGAAAGGGAACTGTGAGGTGGAGACTGTAGGTAGCTAAATTCAAGTTCAAAGCTGTAGAACGTGACGGTGAGCTGAGAGTGAGTTTGGGAGGAGCTGTGATGCAGACAGAGCACAGGGAGTTGTGGTATATGTGGTGTATGGTGGAGTGAATGGGCCTTGGCGGTTTGACAGTTGCGCCACACATGAGTTTGAGTGAAAGAGGAGGCGACAGTGCCAGGCTTATTGAAAAAGACAGGGAGAACACTGCAATCAGCTCTTCCCCGCCTGTGAGGAGGGAGTTCAAAATCACATGAAATAAATGGAGAGCAGAATGCTCCTCTGCAGCACAAACAGACCTGCATGAGGCACATAATGCCTTTTGCAAATATTATTCACTTTTTAACCTGTTAAATGATTAGTACTCCTAATTCTGATTGCTAAAACACACTAAACAACCACATAAAAGATGAAGATTAAGCAAAGTACTTTGGGAGCACAATTGAAATTGTTAAGCATAATTGAATTAAATGTGCCCATGTTTTTGTCACTTTTAGCAGCTTCTTTGATAATTTCCCTCTGAAGTACAGCAGCTTTATATATACCATCAGTAAAATTCTGTCCATGTCTGAGTTTGTGGTCTCTTTCTATCAGCAGAGCCCAAGAGCAGGGTTTGGATTTTTCACTTACTCTGGGTACAGATTGTAAAGTATATACTCTACTAACACACAAACGTATTTCTCTCAGCAAATGCTTGGCATGCTCTTTTTGCATTCCCAATTTGTGATTTTTCTCCTAATTTTTATTTGAATGTAACAAATATTCACTGTCTTCAAACCAATACAGAAATATGGCAGTGTAGTAGCTACCTAAAATAACTGTGTTTCCTTAATTATACTGTTATTCCCTTGTTGGTCATTCAGGAGATTTACTTGAGATTATAAATACTCTACCAAAGGGCAGGTTATAATGAAGAATCTTGTCTTAATTGTGCTCTGATGTGCTGTTATTGCCACCATTCTTGCACAGTTTACTAGTCCCATGTGCTGTAGTTCACTTAGAGCATGCAGTTGTCCAGTCCTTAAATTATGACATTTTCTCCCCCAGCTTACTGTTAGCATTCATTTAGCTTTCTAATCACTGTGTTCTGTAATTATTTTCTTGATGGAGAAGTGTGGGAAAAGAAAATTACATCTTTTCACAGATGGGAGAACAGGAAGGAGACACATTCGATAAACTGTCTAATCAATTTCAGCAATTAAAGGCAGTTGTAGCCTGTAGAAGATATTTATTAATTTACGGGCTAAATACAACTATAGCACAGCTGCAGTCATTTTTGTCCCTTGATTATTATAGCAACAAGCCAAGAGCCAGGTGTTCATTCTGGCAGGGAACCGAAGTAACACAGCACTTCACAGCAATAGAGCACAATTACTAGCAGCTCCACTCAACTTCAAAGTCCTCTCCGCATCATTAAAAACAGGTACTGCAACCTGTGTCTAATATTGTGAGCTACCCAGCTGAAGATGAACCACATTTTATCTGCAGGTTACGTCAACTGATAAACACAAAAAACAGACCAACTGGGTGGCTATGGCTGTGATGCTGAATTGGCAGTTTTCCTATTCACTTCATTTCAAACAGCATCGCCCCCCAGTGACCAGACTCAAGCACACTTGTTTCCATGGCAGCACACAGTGAACTTCCTGCAGGTCCTGGATAGTTTGCTTAGCCTTCATTTGAAAACCCTCACTTCTAAAGAAAAACCAAAAAAAAAACTGCTATTTAGAGTATTCACTAAGTCATAGAAAATAAATGGAGAGCAGAATGGAGCAGAGTAGAGGACAATCTATAGTGGATTAAAATGATTTCACATAAAAATGTAATGTCACTCCAAAGAAGCGCAAGGGGTGCCATCTGATTGCTCAGGTGCCACAATCAAGCTTGTGGTATGATTTTTATACAGCTTGTGAGATTTAGCAACAACACACATTTCCAGACAACATTGTCCTTCAGATTATTGGAGAACTTTAAATTATTGAAGCAAAGTTTATAATGCTAGTAGTAATATGTCCCAGTAGAGGTGGGCCATATATCTTTCACGATAATGCCGGTAAATTTTTCTTGCCTGGGAAAAAAATGATTATCGTGATATGCTAATTTCATGGCGTAAAGACGTCACTCCATTACGCAGCAGATTACGCTCAAGTGCGTCATGCAACGCAAAGTTATTAAAGTTCATTAAAGTTCATTAAAGAAGGTGAAGGCAAACATGGCTGGAAGCGGTACTGCCGAAGTCCCAAAAAAGCAACTTTTTTTGAAAGATAACAACAACATAACAAGGAAAATGCACTAAAGTCATATAAACAGATGGTTTTGTTTGCTTAATATCAGCTGTACAGTGAAAATATGATTGGAAAAAAATTTGCGCTGCTCCCGGTGTGTGTTTTGCGCATCGCTCTGCACCGGGACCAGTGTGTGTGTGTGTTTCGGCTTTTATGCTTTTTTTAATCATATTTTACTGACGCGTGTGTGTCTTTGTGTGTACGCATCGCTGCAGAACTCCGCCGCGTGCTATACAGAGAGACAGAAATGACGCCGTCATGTAAACAAGATAAATACCATGAGGCTGTTTAGTTAGTTTACTAAACATATATCGTCAAATTTATCGTCAGAATACTCGGAAATATCGTGATATTCTGTTTGGGCCATATCGCCCACCCCTATGTCCCACCTTTTATCTCGATTTAATTATTTGGGTGTTTTTATATGTTAGGGATGATGGCGATTAATTATGAGTTGTTATATCACTGTAAATAATTTAACTGATTAAAATATATTAATTGAACATAAGGAAATGTGCTGTAACTATTAGTAACTGTACAATAATGTACTATATTCTTGTGTAGCACCAACAGGTGGTGCATCTTGCAGTTTAATGAGAAGAAGTTACATGTGTTTGCTGATCACCTGTAGGCGCTGTAGTTTGCTAATTATAAAACAAAAGCACTTCCTTGATATTGAAGAACGAAAAGTGTCATCGTGGCTTTTTGCTGCCAGTGGGAGTTGTGTTGATGAACACTGCATTAGAAAGTGGTCTGGTGGTTGCCTGGCTTAGATAGCTAATGCTGTCTGAGGCTCACACTAACGCCAAACTGGACAAATTGTGCTCTTATTAAACATTAACACAAAAGTGGTGAACTATGTAAGCGACATTCCCTGCTCAGTGTATAGATGCATTGTACTGGTGGCAGAAACTAAACTACTGACAGTATTTGTACTTCCCTGGCACATTGGTCCAAGCTGAGCAGGTGTTTTCACCAGCTGTACAAATAAAACCTACAGTGAGCAACACAGAGGTCAATCCCATCATGTAGATAAGGCAGTGTATATGTGTATGTGTTGTGTGTCGCATATGCTGCGGGAGGATGTGAAAAATATTTGCGTATTTGACAACATTTAACGTAATTTACTGCACTACACTAAATGCAGCGTGTTCAATCTGATGTAATATTTGTACTTCATTGAGACCTGCAAGATGTGGAGCATTGCTTGCTGTCTTTAACTCTTTTAATTTTGTCTGGACAGTAGTTTAATAGCATTAGATTGGAGTGTAAGTGGAAATTTTAACTTGTGTTATGAAGTTTATAATACATGTAACTTGGTGTTTAACAACTTAGACGCTAATGTGTCCAGTTTAGGGCTGCAACTAACGATTATTTGAATAATCGATTAATCTGTCGATTATTTTTT
>JAUBNQ010000013.1:7395753-7406715 GCA_032353495.1 Ctenopoma kingsleyae
ACCTTGGATGACTTGGGTCGCACGGATTTCTCTGCCTCCGCCATGTATCTTTCCTCTACCTCTGCTCGTTTTTTTAAAATTTTTGCTCCGCCCTGTCTATGAGGTGCCGAACTCTGCTAGCATCAGTGTGCGAGAGAGACCGTGTGTTCACACCGCTCCACGGTCAACTAAAGTTTTTTTTAATAATCAAATATCTCCGCGAATATTGCCAACTCTTTTAGTAATCAATTTTTGTCGATTTAATCGATTCGTTGTTGCAGCTCTAGTCCAGTTCCCTTTTCGCTGTATAATCAGTGTTATTACCAGGATGCTTAAAGTAATGGACAGAATATTTGAACATAGGATCCTTGGTAAATGTAAAGTAGGAAATTCTCTTGGGGTCCCATATTGTTATGAACTTCATGGTTAGAAAACTAAGGAATGTGATAATGTTGTGAGTGTTGGTCTCAATATAACTCATACACAGTATGTGATAAATATCCTTGGATTTCCTAGGTTTATTAAAATGTAAAAAGTAATAAATGTGCAGTTTACTTATTAATGTAATACACATAATCTGATTTGTGTCTGGTATTTTATATACTTATATACTATCAGTAAGTAAAACTGAGAGGTTGAGACAAGTCTCACACACGTCAAAGTGTGCAGGCACTAGGAACTGGAGGGGGTTGAGTTGTAGGTGGATATCAACAAGCCACCTTTTGGTCAGTGGCATCTCAGCAAACCTGTGCAGTAGTTGTAGGATTTTAAAAACATACTTAATTCAGATTGCTACACATCTTATTAAACAGTAAATCATTCAAACACACAGTTGCTATGCTTTTAACAGCTGTAAACCAGTATTTAGTGTAATTAATCCCTAAACTTTAACCAATATCAAACTAATCTTTTAGACCAAAGTGGTGTTGGAGGTAGCCACCCATCAGAAGTCAGATTGGTTTTTATTAAGTAACACACCTACATTTATGATGTGGCCCTTTAGTGGTCACATCATCTGTCAAAATATCTTGGTTGTTTATTGCACCCACTGACATAAAAATGAAAATAAACTCATAAAATAGCAGACAGATGGAGAAATATAAAGTTGGATAGGCTGAAATCTGGGACTTCAAAGAGCTTTTTTTTTTCCACCACCGATTTTAATGAAGCCTTCTCTGAAGGGAGCAGGCAGTGAGACTCTCTTTATTAAAGCACAGCCACTAAGGGCCCCCTGTGGACCCACATAACAAAGTGTGTCATTAAAAATTAACTTTGGGTGGAAGAGACTTAGTCACAGAGGTGAGAATGAGCGCAAGCTGAGACAGCCAGGCCTGTAGCTGTGAGGCCTGGGGAGTGACCAGTGTGACAGGGTAGATCTCTGGGTTTATGGTACACTGGAAGTCAAGAGTCTCATGTGGCTGTGATGACCCGTTATGCAGAGAACAAAAGCCAAACCAAAACCAAAGCAAACTGTTTTGGGACTAAACAACAGGAAAAACAACTGTTTTGTGTTATATGTCCCAGCAGGTAGACCAGGATGTCCATTAATCACAAGATTAGTCTTTCTGCTCTTTCTGACCACATTTGCTTGAACAATGTATTTCCTCAAGTTGCAAAGGTAAAGGTGAGGCAAACTAGTATTTTCAGTAAAAGTGCTGTTTACTGTAAATAGTTCTGTGTGGTCCAGCCTGTTCTGTAACCACAATTATTTAATGACTCAATTAAAATGCATTGAGATTATTAAAGTGCTTTACAATAATCACTGACTTTCCTTTCAAATATTCATAAAGGGTACTGTTATGCACTTTATAATTTTAATATATTCACATTAGGTTTACATTACAGCAAGCATTGACCAAATAATAGGCAGAAATATAGAGAAAGGAAAGTGCATGCAAAACTCAGTTTTTAATATAATTTAGAAAATGTCAGGAGAAAGGCATATATCTTTCAAAACTTTTTAATATACACCTTCCCTTCTTCCTCCGGTCAGAGCTGTTTTTACACTTTCTTGTGGAAGCTCAGGTCTTTCATATCCATCGCTTTAAGACGGCCCCTTTCAACTACAGGTGTCCAGCCTGAGGCAGAAACATGTCCTCCTGTAGCTCACTCACTGTCAGTACAAGGTTATCCACGACCAGTGGTCTGGGATCAGTTGTTTTTGATACTACTGCCAGATTCTCATCTAGTTTAAGAAAAGGTTTGGCAAGGATTTGAACTCAGATCAGCTCTGTCATTTTGAATTTTGCTGATGTCTAACCTAAGACAGTCACAGTGTGCATTATCTGGAAAGCTAGTTTTAAAAAAAGGTACATGACATGATTGAAAAAACATGTTACCACTTGTCCTGTGGCATGACTTTTTATCCTCACACATTAATGATGTTAGTGGTTTATTTTTATTGACACGGGACTGATTTCAGCTTTGTTTCACTTTATTCATTCAGCTTGACACTGTTCATGTTAGCCAGTTTCTTGTTGATAGGTATTTTGTTTTGTATAAGCAGTCAGTATAAATGATGTATCTGTGTTGTCAGTGGTCATTTGTAGAGACATGTCTACAGATATTATCACCTGACCCTGCAGCTCTCCTTAGCTCTATGCAGCATCTCAGTTACTCTCACTGGTCTCATCTTTTGTTTGCGTCTATATGGTTAATAAACAGAGCCTTTAGATTTTAAGGAGACAGACATTTTGTTCTAATGTTATTATTGTGGAGACAAAAAAATTGAACTGTAAGCAGAGCAAATTTTAGATTTGGAAAGGTGATAATATGTAGGTTGTGCTTAACTTTGCCTACAAACAGGTTTCACCTTTTTCAGACACTTTTTGTAGCCATCACTAAGCCGCTGGGAGAACGTTGACCACTCATCTTGATAGAATTGGAAGAGTCTAGTTAAATTGTTGGTTTCTGGCGCAGGCCTTGTCATGATTCTGCCCTTGTCATGGTTCCTGTCTAATTACTCTCTTGGTGTGTTTTCATCTTTGCTACCTCCTTCATCTTCCTCTCTCCTCTGGCTCCTCTCTGCCATCAGCTCTACTCACCTGCACTACATCTTCATTCACCTGTCAGTCCCCGCCATCTTCCCGACTCATCTGCTAAGCTCCGACACCTTCCTTTCTCTCCAACTGGCTTCCTCAATGTCCCCTACCCAGCTGTTCTGTTGTCTACCTGTCACAGCAGGCTTAGCCCCTCAATGTTTTCCCACATTCATTAGTTGCCCTTTGTTAATAAAACTTCTTAAACTTCCTGTGGCACCTGTTAACTGGGTCCAGTTAAAGGCCATTTCAAAAGCTCAATGTTAGTTTGCTTTATCCGTTCTACTACCAGTTTGGGGTCATTGTCCTGTTGGAACACCCAGTTGTGTCCAAGTTACAACTGTCTCTCTAATGATTTGGGGTTATACTTGATCTCCTTCTTGATTATTCCATCCTCTTTGTGCAATATTTCATGTCCACTGGCAGCAAAATGGCCTCAGAGCATGATGCTACCCCTACGTCTTGTTGTTGAATACCTCACCTTTACTCACTCAAATACACATCTGGTCATTGTGGCCAAACAACACTGTAATGTGCAACTGTAATGTTCTCATCGGACCATAACACTTTCCTTCAGAACGCTTTTTTTAGTCCATGTGGTCAGCTGTAAATTTTAGTGGAAGGTGCCTGTTTTGGAGCAGGAGAGCAGAGAGTGATGGTACAACAGTAACCAGATCTGTGCCTGAATGGTTCCTGCATCTGAATCAATGTCCTCTCAGGTGAATGAGACAGTTTGGGTCTTTTTCCAAACTGGCTGCACCTCTCAATAACTTGTATTTACAATATCTACAGTTGTTTAAAAAAGGCTCCAAGTGTTAGTTAGTCAAATGAATACTGGACAACAAATCATTCTTATGTTGGCACAGTGAAGCTACCGGCTGTAGTCAGTCATGATCATTAACAGGAAATTAAGAGGCCTTGAGCTTGGCAAATTAAAATACATTTTGTAACTTCCAGCACCAATGAATTAATAATCTGAGTGGGTGTGTGTGTTGTTTTGACCCTGCCTCAAACAAAAAAGAAACACTGAAAAGAAATGTAAACTTTAGTTCACAGCTATATAACAGTCATCCTCATTTTGGTGCCACTCTTTACATGACTGAATTGTGTTATGTCGGCAGATGAGGTTTCCTATCTTTCTCTGCCTATGAAGCTCTTTTTGGTTGATTGTTTATTCAAAAAAACAGGAGCATTTGTCAGTCAGCTACGGACACCAGACCCGATTGAATTGCTAACCTAATTTGAAATGTGGGTCACCATTCCTGAGCATTTATATAGCCTAAACCAGGCTATATAAATGCTACTAAGGGGCATAACAACTGGTGATTACGCACTCCCACATATATGGACTGAGACAGTGTGCAGGCTAGCATGCAGTCACCCCTGTCTCCTGAGACAAATCAAAGTCAGTCATGGCCTCTTATTCTGTCATTTCAGACAAACCATGGATGTCTGCAGAAGACAAGGAAAGAGGCGCTCTGTTGGATGGAAGCCATGCAGAGGTAAAAGATGATTATATTCTGCTTGCTCACTCTGCGGTCATCTTCTAACATTTCTCTTCCACACAATGACCATGAGGAGGATGGGCTAGAGCACCCGTCACCCTAATGTCTCCCTGCCTTATCATGGGGAGCTCATAAAGATCCACTCTCTTTGCTTCAAGTAGGCCAATTTCTGTGTCAGCCACAAGGTAACACACATGCTCACTAAGTGGCTCACTGGTGAATCATGAAAACTGAATGTCTATTTGGGATAGTTTCACCCCTAAAAACCTGTGATAGTACAGAATTGAAGTGAAAATGACAATTTATGTGACATATTTCATGCATATTCATTAATATGATATTATGTTTGATATGGATTTTTAATTTTCTCTCTTTAAAACCATTTGAACTTTTGTTAAGATTAAGGGTGTGAGATGGACAATGCAGTGATTTGATTTCTGAACACACTTGGATTAAAAGTTCTTCCCCTCCATGGTTGTGAATGGAATGACGTGTTGAAAGGTCATCCTTTTAACCCTTTACTGACCTGTAATCTCTGCTTTTCTTGAACATACAACTTCTCTCTTGGCATCATAAGGCTGTGGAGTACATCTCTGGATGTCCATATATTGGTTCACTGTAGTTGAAATTAGAAATAAAAAAAATCCCAGAATAAGGGTAATTGAGGCTTGCAACAATGTATCTAAGATATTTATTAATTCTTCCCAACGAGGTCCACCAGGACATGTGTGTGTATGTTAATGTGCGACTGCTGTATGGCTCTTTGGTTTTTAACAGACAGAGACAGCACTGGATTGTCACAAATACATGATGTGGACAGGAGAGAAAGAGGCAATTTGGATCCTCATTAAATTTTCAAAAGTCCTGATGGTCCTCTGAAAATTGAACCAACTGTTCCAACGCAACCTTAATTTTATGCTACAGTAAGTGCAAATTAGTTTCACAAAAATTATTTTTAATCACACTCTGCCGAGTTAATTTGCTGTGTGGTAATTTTCCATGCTCCCTCTTAGCATTGCACTCAGTCATGAACCATGATGACTTGTATGATCTGTGCTCACCCCTTGTTCAGACTCAGTGTTACTGATCTACCAATCCTCTACGTATTTAATACACATAATACAAGTTCTCATTCATGCATCTATGATGCACACCAGCACTGTAGGTCAAATAAACCAAATTAACTGCTGTTGTTAATTGATAGTGTTTTGTCATGGCAACAGTAATCTGAAGTACAATGCTGATTTGTTCTTATTACATTACATTCTTACTCTCATAGCAGCTATTTACTTATGTTTTTCTGATAAATGTATAAACTACTTTTAGCCTTTAGTCTATAAAGGGCTTATAATTGTATGTATTTGCTTACACATTGGTCATAATATTATTATCACATTTCTGCCCATTTCCACACAAGTGCTTGTCTTTGTTATGTAAGAGCTTCACTCCATTTGATTTTTAATCACTATAATAGATCCTCAAGTAGATCCTCTTTCCTACATGTAACCTCAAATGCACAGATACATATTTACACTTACTAACTCACTGTGTATTTATATTTGTTGTTGCTTTTAATATGCAGTCACTTTTGTATATTAGACAAATATTTATGTATTATATATCATATGCACCAGTTGCAATTTTCTTGTTGCACGGGGATTGTCAGTACACAGACCTTTTCAATGCCAGTCACAAATTCTCAACTGGATTGAGGTCTAGAAACCTTCTTGGCAACTCCAGAACATTAACATTGTTGTTTTTAAATAATATATGTGTAGCTTTGGTTGTTTACTTTGGGTCAGTGTCTTGCTGGAAAACAAATCTTGTCCCAAGTTGCAGTTGTCTTGCAGACTGCATGAGGTTTTCCTCCAGGATTTTCCCATATTTTGCTGTGTTCATTTTATCTTCTGCCTTTAGAAGTCTTCTGGGACCTGCTGCAGAGAAGCATCCCCACAGCATGATGCTGAGCATATAGTCTGATGGCCAAAAAAACTCACGGGTCTCATTTTATCAGACAAACCTCGTTCCAGTTGACCTCAGACTCTCCCACATGACCTCTACAAAACTCTAGCCAAGATTTAATGAGTTTTTTTTTCTTTGCCACTCTCCCATCAAGTTTGTACTAACAAACCAGGCAACAGTTGTTGTTTTGTGTACAGTATAAACTTTTTACTCTTTGCAATTAGTCATAGATGCATTGGTTGCCTCCCTAATTGGCCCCCTTCATGCACACTTGTGAGGATGGTCTGCTATTGGCAGATTTACACATGTGCCATATTCCTTCTATTTCCTAATGGTGGATTTAACTGTACTCCAAGGGATATTCAGTGACTTGGAAATTGTCTTGTATCCGTCCCCTGATTTTGCTTTTCAGTAGCCTTACAGCAGAGATGCTTGTAGTGTTCGTTTCTCTTCAAGGTGTAGTTTTTGAGTTACTGGACCGCCAAAACTTCGAAATAATAAAGGGGTTGAATAACTAGTTATTTGTTTTATATGTTTAATAAATTTAGATTACTTCTATTCTGATCTGTTTTCACTTTGATGTGAAAGAACCCTTTTCTGTTAAACAAAAGTCAACAATTTCTGTTAGTCATGTGTATATAAAGCCAAATGAACTCAACCGTGATTCAATGTTAAATAAATAATGGTGAAAATTTCTAATGTAGTGAATACTTATGAGCACTCTAGTAAGTACTAAATGAGTGAATGGGGGAGTTATTTTGGATGCAGACAAAAAATAAGGGATAATTAATTTCATTTTTACCTTTGCAAGTACCTAATTCTTTTTTTTTCTAGAATAATTAAATGAAAAGTTGAATGTATCCTGGAAGAGAAGGTGCCATTTAATACCACTTCAAAAACTGCATAAATCATCTCCAGTTGTTATAAAAATGAAATTAATATTGGATGAGTTAATTGGCTTTCAGCAGCAAACTGAACAGCCCAGCAACTTGCAACATGTTCACCAGGGTTGAACAATGTTGCCTCATCTCCTCACAGACAGTACCTTAACTGTTCATCGCCTTTTTCTCTGTTAATAAATCTTCCGTTTAGAGTGTGAGACTATGTCCACATATAATTTAACTTGAAGTTTGGCATCGCTGAAGAGATCACAGTGTGCCCCATGTTATATGGGCATTGAATCCAAGCCTGTCCATCAAAACAGAAGGTCCAACAGTACAATAAAAAGCCCCTCGGGAAATATGCCAGATTTCAAAGTTGGCTCTTATACGAGATATTGCACTTTCTCAGAGAAGCAGCACATATGTTCCCTGGGGCAGAATGAACGGCTCCGCCTGGGAGGATAGAGAGGGGAGAGGGAGGAGAAAAGATGAGTGTCTCCATCTGTCTGGATCTGCGGGGCTCAGAGACCGTTACATCTCCTCCTGGAAGAGAAGGGAGTCTTGGGCACATATCATCGAACATAGACTTAGTTTCTCAGTTTCCTTGGCCTTGCGCTCCATGCCGGCCACGTTAAAGCCCATGTTTGCCAGTGATGAAACTGAAACCAAAACCCCATATGGCTTTAAGGTCTTTATGTCTTTACTGTTGTAGTACTTTATTACTTTTAACTGTATCTCAGCTGAGACAGCAGCTCCAGTTATGAGGCATTTAAACAATACAGTATCATTTTAAAATTTTTGTGAATTTGTACGGGTGAAACTAGGGGGATTGGCCATTTCCCTGGCAGACAGTGGCCATCTGGCCGAGGGGTTTGGAGACAGACACTGTCTGAACACTATAACCCTTATCTTCATGCCATGTCTCAGATGCCCCTGCCACTCACTCGGGTCCCTCTTCACACCGGAAGAGGCACTCTGAGATAGATGAGAGACGACAGACATGGATGTCTGGCATGGATGAGAGGGAGAGTGAGAGAGCAAGAGGGGAGTATGAAAAGATCACTGTTGTCATTTGGCCAAACCAAGCAGACACATGCCATTATTTATTGGGCAAGGGTCCAAATCAATATCTTGTTACTGACAAAGCTTGTAGGTTTGATGTATGATGTTGTTCTGTCCTCAGGTTGATTACGCACCACCCATCCTGAGGTGTGAGTGTCTACAGAAACATTAGTTGTGATGGTGTGAAACAGTAGCTCATAGTTACGAAAGTGTGTTGCTTCACTGACGGTTGCTCATCACACATTTTCATGTCTGACTCAGTTTTGTTCCTGATAGATGAGGACCTCCTAACTACTGTATAAATCAGGAAATGCATCTGTTTCAGCTTTGTGAAATAGATCTTAGAACAAGGCGGTCCACATTTAAAGTGCTCAAAAAATGCTCAGACTCAATAGTAATAGTGTTGTATTAGTGTAGTGGAAATTCTGTTGTGAATTTGTTGTCACAATAATACCTGGTGCACTGGCATGCTGTCTGTGTCCTTAAGTCTCCTTCCCAACATCACCTTCAGAATTGTGAACTCAAAAATACACTTCTGCATAGTTTAATTAATGCTACTCTGTTCGGAGAGCAAAACGTCTTCATCATGAGAGAGATGTTTTTCTAAAGGGCATGATAGATGTCAACAGCTGACATTTTCTTTAACATTCCTTACATATTTTTCTCCTCTCTTACACAGACATCATATTTCTTGCTGTTTCACTCTTGTTTCTCTTTCTCTCACCTTCTCTTTCTGTCTCAGGTGGTGTGAGGGATCAGAAGTTGCCCAGAGGGTCCACCCACACATTATCCCCCAGTGATGAGTAAGGTAGCAACAGAAGTCTTACTGTTTGTGCATAAATGTGAATGTGCTTATGCATGAGTTCACCTTTGTGAACATTTGGCTGGGACAGGATGAAAATAACAGCACTAGATGCTGTACTGTGTGCAGCACTCAACCCAGAGCAGACAAGCTCTGCACACTATGTTCTGCCTCCCTGATTTCCCAACTTTTATTCTGAAAAGTTAATAAAATAGCTACCGAGTTAGGCTTACATTTTTAAACACACAGTGAGAGTGATAGGAGAAATGAGATGAAGGACAGACGGAAGGTATTAGAGTTGATACTTGATGACTCAGGAAATAATAGGGTTGTCATCTCCTTCCTTTCGAATCACACATTTCATCTGAGCTGTGTGTTGGACCTGATCCCTCAGCCCTGACTGCGACAGAACTCATAAACCTCAGGCATCTCTGTACTTTCAATTTGTACGTAGCTTGGAATAAGACGTTGTGCAGATGCAGTGTCAGCCACCAAGACCTGAGAGCATGAACATCAAGAACACACTGTTATTAATAACTCATATGCACAAGCATGATGTTATTGAGCTGTGTTGATATAAACACAGCATGTTGCTTCCTTTATACAGATGAGAGGAGGGAGATAATGCTTGTAGCCCATTATACAGAACCTTATCATTGTGAATAATCCTGAGTAAAGCTTGTTGGTCTCAGGTTAGTCCTCTCAAATAGAGAATTACTTTGTGTAATGAGAGTGTGTAAATGCTGATGATTTCAATCTAATAAATACACATGCATTGTTGATAGTCAGGTACGTGTTCTGGGAGCACTGATTAGTTTACACGCACAGAGCTGTTTGTGAATATCAGTGTCATGCTGAAGTGAATATTTCAGTGTGTTCTCTATCTACAGTATAGATCACCTTTAACTTTTTGTGGGGGTGGATACCAAGCACTCACACTCTGCTCTGAAGAAATGTCTTGAGGCTTAAGTCTATGGAAACTGAATCCTCATATTCTGATTTTACAACCCAAGAAACTAACATAAAGCTTTTCAGAATGTTTTAATGCATTAGGCTTTTTTGTTCGAATATGAGTCAACATATAACTCTGTTTCCTAGAGATTATTGCTACCTAATTGTTTTGCCAGTTACACATTTAGCGCCATATGATTTCCGCATTGCGGAAAATGTGGACGTGGATTTGCGGAATTCAACAAATAAAAATGTAATCCATTGTGAAATGCGGTATGTAGAGTTTGGTGATATTGGTGTGCAGGCAAAAGAAAACAATAGTTTCTAATGAGTTTCGGCTGCTGCAGCCCCCTGTGCAGGTTACCTGTTGAAATGGGACTCAGCTTTCCTCACACACAAATGCACAGACACAGAGGAAAAAAAGTCAGCGGTCAGCTATGACAAAGAGTCTCACTGAAACACCGAAGTCATTCAACACTTTGTACTAAGTTTAGAGCAGAACAACACCAACGTTTTTTTTTTAATCGGGAGAACAACTCTTCAACAATTTCTTTTACCAGCGATAGCCTGGACCCGCAAGAACACGTGACGACCACTTAGAGTCAAAGACTCGCATCAGAAACAGAGACAATAAGCAAACTAGCGCGAGCTGCTCTTGGTCATACAAACAAGTCAGCTGAAACAAGACGTCATGTCACTTGTTAGCGATGTTTATTTATCTGATACATTTTTTATGTTGATTTCAAATGTGACGCACTTTTATTTAACAAAAGGAAGACTGT
>JAUBNQ010000013.1:7422411-7432851 GCA_032353495.1 Ctenopoma kingsleyae
CATGTTAAAATACTGTATATTTTTGTCTATGTACTGCTTATGTACTCAGCCTTACAGTTAGGTAACATCCTTAAAGGCTTATCTTGTTTGATTATTAGCCAACAGCCAGTAAATGTAAGAAATTAAGTTGACCATTTGTTTGGAAGAAAAAGAAATGACAACAAAACAAATCGTCTCTTTACTTGTAAACCTCCACCAGTCTTCATCATGCATGCTCCCTCAGCATCAGCTCCTCTGTCACTCTCCTGCTTCTCTCTCAATCTTTCAAAATACTTTCGGATATCCATCCAGTATATAAACTGACAGATCTACAACAGCGAAGACAAGGACATTTACCGTTACGTTTTTGATCACAATAACCAATTATAACAGCAGCGTTATGCGGGCAACTTAGTCTAAATTAGTTTGGATTCCTTTCACTTAAGGAAACATAAGTAAAGTTAAGCAATGAACAGTTATTGACACCTACTCACAATCTCTGACCACCACTTCTTTCTGTTGAAATGCAGATCAAGCCCACCCAAAATGGGCC
The DNA here is from genome assembly GCA_032353495.1 of Ctenopoma kingsleyae. Taxonomy (NCBI): domain Eukaryota; kingdom Metazoa; phylum Chordata; class Actinopteri; order Anabantiformes; family Anabantidae; genus Ctenopoma; species Ctenopoma kingsleyae. The sequence goes on from JAUBNQ010000013.1 coordinate 7,422,944, forward strand.
CATTGACGCCACTGGAATTAAACTATATATATTTACATATTATGTATCACATTTCATATTATTAAATGCATTAATGGATATATTTGCTAGCATGTTTTAATGAACACAACCCCTACTTGTAGGCTGTTATAAAAATATAAACTCATGGACTCATTTAGACTGTTATTAAAAAATATATAAATGTAAAAAACAAAGTAGACATCCTAAAGACTAAGGAAACCAAAGGCAGGGGATCTTCCAGAGAAGCCATTGAAAGAAAATGAACCAGATAACAACAAAACTGCTGTACAAGAGAATAAAATTAATGAAGCCTATTTAGGTTTGGCAAAAATGTTTCAGGGCTCGCTATACACGCTAATTCCTTCCTACAACCCTGGGGGCCATGCCCCCATAGTCTTTCAATACCAGTGACGTCCCTGGACTAAATCAAAATCAAGTGCCAAACTTAATTGTCTTTATTGTTTTATATATGACCTTATCTCTTTTTGAAAAAATACTGTGTCACCTTTATCATGAACATGATGCATCTTACATATATATATTTTTTGGATTACAATTGAGGTCAATGGCACAGACAGGTAGGTAAAAATGTCTGGGTTCACAGACGTTAGAGTAAACAACATTGACTTGTGTCTAATTCAATGTTGGTTTTAGTCTTTTTATGGCCTATTGACATTAACAAAAATAAAAAATCACAGTCCCTATTCTTTAAAGTGAAAAACTAGCTTCCTTTTAAATCCTTATGAATATATGTATCTTGTGCAGACACTCAAAGTTCTGAACAATGGAGGTGTCTGTGGATATCTGTGGATATCACCCTGGTGATGGCTTATGGTAAAGAGTGCAACTGTTAAAGGGCTTATTGAGCATATAGCATATGGCAACTCTCAGACTTCCTTTGAAATCCCTTTCCTCTGTTTCGCCTGCAACCCACAGAAATCTTGCCTAGTTTATATTCTGAATACAGAGCCATGTGTGTCTCCCTGGTGCCCTTGGTCTATGGGTGGCATTATAGGCTCAGCAGGGTGATCAGTGGGGGTCAGAGCCAACATTTAACCCTCTCTAGCCCCAGCAGCCTTTCTCCCTCTTGGACACCTGTTCTTCTTTCACATAGGGAGGCAGCCGTTGACTCAGAGGTGAGACGAGTGATATGGTACAAAGGTAGAAGCGTTTCTGAAAGAGAAGCGAGTGAGGAATCACATCACTGACTGAGTGGAGGTCAGGGTGACCATGTAACAAGGGTCTTTATGTAACACTGTTAAGATTAACGGGAGACACACAAGGAAGGAAGCTTCTGTCTTTTCTTTCCCTCACACATCTCTGTATCCTCAGAGAAAGATTTTTTTTTACATGTGGAAATTAGATACTATTTCAGTGATAACATCAGGGATTTATGCTTGGAGAGATGTAGAAATGTTGATTGTTTGTTGAGGAACACGTGCGTGTGTGTCTCTGTTCATGTAAAATTGAGACTGATTGGGAAAAGAAAATCAGAACCGTATGTATGAGGTGTCAGTCCCTTGCCAGAGAGACAGACTGAGTGAAAACAGAATTGGAGGAGCCAAGAGGGAGGGGTTCATGAGGATTTAGGTCATAGATTGCCAAGAGGGATCGTATTGTGTGTGTGTTTGTGTGTGTGTCAGGGTCTGTGAATGTGTACGTTTGCGTGGGGTTTTTTTCTGTCACATGTGCCTGTATCAGTTACACAACAGATTTCCTGATTAAAGCCAGTTATGATTTTAATATCATCTTTCATAATGAGGGCCATCTCCCTGCAGGAAATAAAAACAAATTAATAGGACAACAAAGTTATTAAAAAGCATTTTAATATAATTGTTAAGCAAAATATAAAATTTTTTAGCTATGCTAGCAGGATGGCTCTGGGGATGGCATGGTTGGTTGGTTGGTCAACCACCACAGATGGAAAAATTTCTACAATTTGATGGATAACCATGAAATTTTGTACACATGTTCATTCATTTAGAAGATGAAACGTAATGACTTTAGTGATGCCTGAGCTTTTTTCCCAGCACTACTGTGAGGTTGACATTTGTGGTGAAGTGAAACGTCTCAACAACCATTTGAGTTGCTGTGTCAGCCGTCGTCCTTGTCAGTACTTCCTGTCTTGTGGTTTTCCTTTGCATGTTGCCTGTCTGTAGAGATGGGTAGGGAAATCTAACAAATCTTTCACATGGGCGGGATTGGAAGGACCAAAGTTTTTATATCTATATATATCTATATATATATCTATATATCTATATATAGATATATATAATCTTTTTTGCCTTTTAACACCACACAAAATCCATTCAACACTAGAACCATTCTTGATTTTATAGATTACAGATTAGATATCAGATAATTAATTAATTCTGTGGTTTTTAATCCCAATTTAAACAATATTTTATTTTAAAATAACTTAAATCACCCTGTATATGTCTAACACACTGAACCTGGTATGTACACATATTTGAGTCCCTGTCTGGACAAATCTTAATAACTTTGATAATCCCATAATTTCAGTTTCACTTCAGTTTTCTCTTTAACCAGGTTGGATCGCACGGAGATTGTAAAGCCCATTTAACAGAGAGAGTCCTGGCCAAAACTGCAGCATCAATTACTTAGTTATTATAGACAGTATAAAACAAAAACAAACATTCATACATTGAGTAAAATAATTACTGTTGAGTAAAACCTTTTATCTAGCATGGTCACATGCTCAGTTGGTACTTTTTTTCATTTATGTTTGTGAATGCTTCAAAATACCTGCAAACCTAATAACAACCCCTGTCAGCTTCCCTTTAGCACTAATTTGTTAAACACCAAGTTAGCATGCTAAACATGCAAAACTAACATGAACACAGTAAACACTGTACAGCAAGTCTGTGGAATCTTCTTTTAATATAGTTCTTCCCCGCCATGCATCAACAAACCCACAAAGGCAAAAGAAAATGGCAGGTTTTAACCCAGAACTTCTTGAGGTGAGACACATCATGAGCGTGCCACTCAGATTTTTTTATGCCCCTAAGAGTGCTTACTTGCAAAACAAATAATGCGCAAGAACATTTTCCTTTTTGAAACACAACACGGATGATCTATACTCTGTACTGCTCCTGAACACTGAGCACCAGGGCAGCACCTGATAGACTGCTAATGCTGCTCTGGACACAATATAGATTTTTTTCAGCTAAAGCAAAGATTTAAACTGATAAGTCTTGGTAAAATACAATAGAATGGAAAAATTATTATGATCTGGAAAAAAAACAGAAATCTGTGTCAAACTGCACTGTAATTGATTTCCTATTGCTCTGTGCACAACTGTGTTTTGTGTATGAAAATAATAGTAGTGTAGTTTAATATTTTTCCAGTGGAATTTTTTCCAGTCTTCACTGGCCCTCTGAAAAGGACAGACACACATGTACGCTGCAGTGTCTGCTGCAGGGTCACAGTACACTGGGTCAGCCAAAAACCACTGTGTCTGGAGCGCTGATCTGTAGCTGTTAAGGGCCTTGCACAAAGGCATGCTGTTGGCAGTGATGTTAAGCTCTATGGGTGAAATGCCAGCCAGTCTCTAAGCACTGGCCTGCATCCAACTAACTCTCTCCCCTGAGGTCGAGGCTGATTGGACCACTGACCTCCACATTGATCGGTCTCTTTAAATACATGGATAATGGGGTATCATCAATTTGCAAATAATGTGAATATAGTTACTGTGCAAATAAAAACTCTCAAATATATCTCAAGTCTGAAGCCTTTAGGCTGGGTTTATGTGTTTGATGAAGTGTTTAATGTTCAGTACCAGGTGAGTGCTCTTATTTTGTAGCTCTTACAGGCAGTCATGAGTGCAGGGATAATCCAGTAACTCCAACCTCTGTCTGTCATTCACTCCAGTGAGTTGCAGCGGTCATTGTGAATCTACTGTTTATTCAGCTCTGAGGTCAGAAGGTGATGACCCACTACTCTGGACTGTCATCACATGACCCCACAGTGACATCACACAGGGAGATTCTCTGTAGACTCAGCATATCTGCGCTCATTTCCTGTCACTCATATCAACTAGGAGAGACTCTCCAGTCAGAGGTGATGCTTAAATTTTTTCTTTTTGTTGCACTCTGTCACAGTGTCCTGAACGGTTGTAAATATTATTTTGACACAAGAAAAGAACGTTCCTCTGGTTTGGTGGTAGAGTTGAGACAAGGACTCTGCATTCTCTTCTAATTTTCCAGAGACAGATTTATTTCTGATTATAGCATGTGAAAGGCACTGCAGCGAAAAATACTCACCTCTGGGGAAGTATTCATGAGCAATCAGATTTTTTTGAGAGATTTTGGGATGACGAACTTCTGATCTTTTTTGCTGTTACTGAAAATATGATGGCAACAACCTTTTGTGCACTTTTTGCAAGTACACTGAATGTTAGATTCATGAATGTGAAAAATGAAGGAAGTAATTATTCAGAGCCTCCAGAAAGTTCAAGCCTCAACCTACATCTGTTCATTTGTCCTCTTTTTAATTATTGTTTGATCATTTGTTTGATGTTGATCTGTGGATGATCCTGATTTGAACTTCTTCTTTCTCTCCAGTGATGTGTCAGAATGATTGGAATCTGTGGATTATTTGCATGTAATTGTTGAAGTGAGTTAGAGATCGGAGGGAAGATTGAGGAGCAGTCTGCACACAGGCCAGCGTTATCCACAAATTTCATAGACTGAGATTAGGTTAAGGACAGGCTGTGCTTCATTAGCACAGAATGAAGCTGTTGAGACTTTCTCAGCTGGCCTGAAAGCACAGTTTAATAGACTGGAATCAAATCATGGGATGGAAAATGGAGTGAAAACTCTGTGGGGGAAAGCAGTCAGGGAGCAACTTCTAGAGCCTGAATTGAGGTTTAGTCACAGGATTTATTTTACTCTGCTCATCTTTATCTATAAAAGGAATATATATTCAACTGTAGATGTACACGCTGCATGGACACATTCCATTAAAATATCACATATGTATTAGGTACTTATATAGTAACTACAGCACTTTTCTCATTTCTCCTTTAATTAAATATTTTAATTTACATTATGCAACATATTTGTCACTGTATCTGATTACTGTTTTAGCCTTAGGAGTCACTGCTACAGCTTTTACTTGTGTTACGCACACAACTGTCATGGCTGCGCATCAACATCTGCGAGTGCAGCGATAGTTTAGGCTAATGTTTTAATTGGTTCCTGAGAAGAGAGGGCAAACCAAATTGCTTTAGTGTCCCAGAGGCTTTCTCTCTTAATGAGATATTCTCCCCTCTCTGGATCAGAGGGGTCCTGACCCATGTGTCGTCACCAAGATATTATTGTAGCACATTCGCCTCTCTCTGATGAAGCACACTGAGAGGTTAATGAAAGCAGAAGTCAAGGAGATGTCTGTACATACAAAGTGCTAAGCTCAGGCCCAAACTGCTGTAAAAGAGAACGAAAGAGGTAGAGAAACAAAGGCAAGAAAGGCTTGTTTAGTATTTACATGAAAACAAATCCCAGCAGATTCTCATTCGCCTTTAATCGCTCCAGCTCACCTACACCCACACACTGCTTGTTATTGAGGCCTCCCTCAATTCTGTAGTCTAGCCCTTGATGCCCTTGTGTGCTTTTGTTGGTAATAGTTGTGAGTTATTTCGGATCCACTTAAAGTTACCGACACAAAATTAGATTTTAAATTAGATTTTTAAAGCCACTGTGTGGTCTTTTGCAGCCCAAACCATTGCAAGGTCCATCCTGATCTTTCATTGGTTGATAAAAGTGAAAAAGAAAGAGGCAAGATAGAGCAGAGAGGCTGATGTCCTTCACCTGTGGTCACCCATGACAAAGGCTCTTTAAACAGCAAGGATAAATGAGAAAAGATTACAATCTGTGTGGGCTGTCAGTGTGGAGTGGCTACATTCCTGTCTTTCCCCTGTGACAATAAGAGGAAAGAAAGGGAATGAGAAAAGGGGAAAGTTAGATGGCTATTCCACCCTCTGGCCATTTCTTATTGTTCAAAGGGCTTTTTGTTTATACCAAATGATAAAACAGAGAGATCATAGATATGGGGAGCAGTCCTACTCTGCAGATAACAGTATATATGACACCTACCTCCATCCTGCCTGTGAAGCAGAGATGTAGCAGATACCAGCACTGAGATCTTATTCTGTCTGCCTCAGGCCCCACAGCACCACCTCTTCTTTGCTTACTCCTCTATAAGCAGATAGGTGATCTGGTACACCTTGTTTAACTCTCCCCAAGGATGTGTTGTGTTAAGAATCCGGTGACAGTTTTAACCTACAATCCATTCAGCCTGATGATAACCTCGTGTCACGGAGGAAATAAAGAACATTGTCGCTATTTACAGCAACAGATTAACAACATGTGAACCCCCTCCTCCAGTAAAGAAATATATTCAGCTTTTTCTTCCTTTGGATGTTCAAGCTTTGTGCAGAGTTTGGCACAAGAGTCTTTTCATATTCATATTCATTTGTTGAAAAGACCTTGACTGTACTCACCTTAATCTGACTTCAGTGTGATTTTTGCCATCACAACCAGTTTGGAAGCCAATTGAGGTCAGTGAAGGAAAAATACTAAATGCTATGTAATTTTCAAAAAACATCACATACCTATTTCTATTCAGAGCACAGTCTTTGTAGGTCTTCAAACATTTTGTGAAACCAATCAACATGAATGCGCTGGCATTGATATTGAAAGAATATGTTCTAGATTATGTTGTTATTCTGCTTATGTTGCTGCCTCTCTGAAACCATTATAACATGCAAATAATTGCCTCAATTAAAACAATATACTGGCAATAACGACTTGTGGATTAATCTGTTCTGCTTCAACAGCACAACTGATATACCTGTTGTGCTGCTGTTTCTCCTGCTGTAGCTCCTCTGTGGGAAGCGCTCACTAACGGCACCTGAGCAGGGGCAGGTAGCTACTTTGACTGACAGCCTGATTTGCTGCGTTCTCCGTTGCTGTTCCTCTCCACCAAGCTGAGAAAATTAGATCTACAGTCGCCGTGCTAATGTCAATCAAATTCCTCCGTTGCTTCTATTATATCACAGCGGACGGTTGTGTGTGTGTCTCTAGTGTTTTCATTTGCCAGCATGTTAGTAAATTAAGTGTGTGTGCATTTTAGCCTTGTGCAGTGACCTGCAAAGCTAAAATCATACAAAGACGTACTTCCTCATAATGCAGTTTGGAGTGAGGAGTTTGGCTAGCTCACTGTGTAGCTAATCTAATAGAGCTTATTCATGCTGATGCCAGGCAAAGCTGACTCAAATTGGGAGGTGAAACTTAAGGGAGAGAAGATATCAGTGTTGCTGCTGACTCTGAGAATCCCTCTTGTGGTATTTTAGGGGCAACAGATCATGCGAGCAGAGGGAGGGAGCAGATTTTCACGGCAGGAACAGTCTGCCTCAGCTGGCCCACTCGCCATCCCATAACCTGATATGGCTTTTCGCTTCATTGGTTCTGTATCGCAGCAGATCATCCCCAGGGCTGAGCATTGTGTGCACGTGTGTGAGTGTGTGAAGGAGTATTTTAATTCTGATTGCTGTTTGCGTATTACAGTAGACTGTCAGTATGTGGGTGCTTGATCTACTCAGTGATGCTCTGCCAGGGAGATTCGTCTCATAGCTTATCCAGAGACAGATACAGTCATTACAGTGTGCAGCGCAGAACCACAGAGAAACAGTGCTGCAACACAGAGCTCTGACCCAGATCCCAGACGATGAACGTTTTCATCCTCTCTTTCTCTCTCTTTAGAACAAAGGCTCATCCAGCTCTCAGATATATGCCCCATTCCACTCGTTTGTGCATTTCCACCATTTTCTACTATTTCTGTGTTTTGGGTTTTTGAGATAAAAAACCCTCTGGTTGCAAAGGATGCTCTCTGGAGTCTAATTGATGAAAGGGCGCCATCCGGTTTTAGCATGCTCCCCAATTAGGAAAAAGTACAAGGGAAAACTAAAAAAATTGTTTGCCTGTCGAGTATTCACATGAGTGTGTCTTTAGAAGTCTTGAGTCACATGAGCTTCCTCATCATGTTTTGATCAACTGCACAGTGTTGCCAATTCAGAAAGTATTTCTTATAATGCCAAGTCATATCGACCTTTACCATCGGCCCGTTCTTCACTCTGCGCCATTCTCACAAGATTCTTCTAGTTTCATGGAAAATTAAATTAACATAAAATCAATTAATGCATTAATTAGTCTACTTTAATTACACTAACTGGAGTATAGTTTTTGCTTTCAATTATTTATTCCATAATTAATAGGCTGCTAATTAGTATAGCTGATATCAATATTAAATACCACGATCATTCCACTGAGTGAAGTGGACATCTGAAGCTCACTATCAAGCTGCTGTGACTAATGATAATAATAATAATAACTGATACTTTATTAATCCTGTTGGGGAAATACTTGTGGACAGACAGCCCCCTTAAGGCACCAAGGGTTTGGGGATCAGTGTCTTGTCCAGGGACACTTCAACATATGGTCAGGAATAGGACGTCTGCTGACTCCCTGAGCAGATAATAGTGCAACAGAAGGATCCACTTTGAAATCTGCTGCTAATAAGGGCCATGACCTCTCATTTTGCATACACTCTGCAGTGTATTGATTTTTAACAGGTTAATTACATGATGATTTTCCTTACAGCGTAACGACATGCTTTGTCAATTTTTAGCGACCCATGCTAATTGTTGTTGTGCAGGCACAAATAACGACATCAATAGATTGTTAACAACACAGTGTGGTATTGGATTTTGGTTTGAAATGTAGAATGAACTACACAAACAGAAATATGATTACAGTAACTCGACTTTTTAAAGAAATTACTATGAGCTATTTTCAGTCTTTACAACACGTAATTTGATTACCGGTAATTCATTTTCTCAGAGAAACCTTTAAAGAAAACTGTTGTTGCTATGCTGTCATTGCATAATAGACATAGTTAACTTTTTGCTGAAATTAAAAGTTAGAGTTAAAAATATTATTATTAATATATTATTCATTTTTTGTTATTAGGAAATTAGGTCTTCAGCTCCTAACATTCAAAAGGAAGCAGTAAATTGTAGTTGCTTGTTTTTCAATGCTGTTGGATTCTTAGGGCTAGCATCTTCACTGTCTTCTTTCTCACCCACTCACTGTCTTTCTTATCTGGCTGCTGGGACTGCAGCTCAAGGTGATACCACAGCTAATTAGCAGAATTATCAGTGACCCCGTTAACAAGCCCGTCATTTAAACCTGTACTTCTCCTCTGAGAGTCCAACACTTCTGCCTGGAGGGCAAAGAGGAGGAGGGAGAGAGAGCGATCAACAGAGACACCTAAATACAGAATGAGAGAAGGAAGACTGACGGCCATCAAGACACAGACAGAGAAAGATGTGAAGTCAGTGGATGCGTGAAAATGTGATGGATGGAACTGAGAGGGTGAGGAGAGAAGAGTGTGGCACGATGAAGCAACAACAACAGCCGTGAATTGACATTTGAGAAGTTGAATATAGTACAAAGAGGACAGAGAGGTGGCAGGGCACTGCAGAGGAAATCGAGCAGTTTGGAGTTGATGGCTTAATCTGGGCTAGCAATTTCAAGGGAAAAAGAGCAAAGGAGTAATGGGAAAAAAAGCGATGAATAGGCCAAAGTAATGATTTGAGTGTAAATGAGGATGGACACCCGTGCTCCTCCTGTGCTGTCCTCACCCCTGAGTCTCTGACAGCCCACAGCATACAGATGGCACTGCTAATTACATACTGCAAAGGCAGAGGGGCAGCTCCTGCCTTTTCACATGGCACAATCAAAATCTGGATGATGCAGTGTGTGTGTGTGTGTGTGTGTGTGTGTGTGTGTGTGTGTGTGTGTGTGTGTGTGTGTGTGTGTGTGTGTGTG